>BRDA01011458.1:136466-197838 GCA_036984385.1 Crenuchus spilurus | reverse complement strand
AGGCTACTTGACCTTCCTAAGACTGCAGTCGCAGTATGACTACATGATAAGATACAATCAGTGTGCTGCTTTGATTATGGGCCTAGATCACACAACACAGGAAGACTGTTGGTATTTTTTAAGTGTTTCTAGCTAGAAGTAAGTAAGTACAATGCTATTTCAAAAATGTTAAATATTGGGAAAGTTCATTGTTGCTTATAACTGAATTCAAAAGGCAATATTGAATATAATATATAATATTATCATTATTATTATATAATATAATTCAACTGTGATATTTTATACTCATTACAATGTAAAGTGACAAAGTGCCAGTCAAAGGTTTGGACACACCTTCCGGATATTCAGTAGTTTTTCATGATTTAAAAATGTTCTGCATTGTAAATTAATACTAAAGTCATCTAAACTATGAAAAAAATACATATTAAATTATTTAGTAAATAAAACAGTGTTAAACAAACCAGAATATGTTTTATATTTTACATTCTTCACCTCTTGCTTAGATGGCAGCTTTCTTGGCATTTTCTCAGTCAGCTTTATGAGGTAGTCACCTGGAACGGCTTTCAGTTAACAGCTGTGTCTTGTCAAGAGGTCATGACTTGCATTTCTTGCCTCTTAATGTGTTTGAGACATCAGTTGTGTGTCTACTTTGAAGAATCTAAAACATATTTTGGTTGGTTTAATATTTTTATGTTTACTACATGATTCCTTATGTGTTCCTTCATAGTCTGAACAACTTTAGTATTAAATTACAATAATGTAGGGGGGAAAAATAAAAAATTTAAACTTTGAATGAGACGGTGTGTCCAAACTTTTGACTGGTACGGTATGGCTTATAGCTCATAAAAGTGTGACTAAACAGCAACATTAAAACAAAAAAAGCTTGAAATGTCACTTAATATGTAATAAATGTCAAATATATGACACTTTACCTTTTTGAATGTAATTATGCACACAAATTAACATTTTAAAAAATATTCAAATTTTTGGAGATGCACTAGTAGACTTAAAGCTCAGTCATCCTGGTCTAAAATGTATATCAACTTTTGATTTTGACAATGAATCAATGCAAAGAAAACTGTAAGAAGACCAGAAGCAACAGGTGTTTTAACAATTAGTGTCTTCTTGTAACAGTTACAGTTTGTGGGATTAGAGCAGTCTATCCAATACCCTCTGTGGTCCAGTAAACATTCTTACCTGGCAGAGGAAAATCAGTATCAGTTATGATGGCAGAATGAACAGCTGTACTGGGGAGGTTTACACTGGAGGGGCTGCAGAGTGAAGAGGTGTGTTTCAGAGGGTCTGGCTCAGTGGCCTCAGGCACAGCAGAGGGCATGTGTAAACTAGAGAGGTCTGGGAGAGAACCGCTCGTGCTGAGAGAAGGCACAGTGGAGTGAGGGCAGCTCATTTCCGGAGAAGGGAAAAAACTGTGACATAACATTAAATGATCAAATGCATTACAATATATAGAAATCATCATTTCTAATATCTTTCTCTTTATTAAAAATGAATACAGGGGTTAGACAATGAAAGTGAAACTCCTGTCATGTTAGTGAGGGAGGTTTCATGGCTAAACTGGACCAGTCTGGTGGCCAATCTTCATTAATGTCACATTGCACCAGTAAGAGCAGAGTGTGAAGGTTCAGTTAGCAGGTAAGAGCACAGTTATATAGTATATTACAATGCACACAACATTATGGTGACATACCAGAGTTCAAAAGAGGACAAATTGTTGGTGCACGTCTTGCTGGCGCATCTGTGACCAAGACAGCAAGTCTTTGTGTCTAAATATTATTGAGCCACTTTGGGGTGTTTTGGAGGAGCGAGTCAGGAAACGGTTTCCTCCACCAGCATCACGTAGTGACCTGACCACTATCCTGCAAGAAGAATGGCTTACAATCCCTCTGACCACTGTGCAGGACTTGTATATGTCATTCCCAAGACGAATTGACACTGTATTGGCTGCAAAAGGAGGCCCAACACCTACTAATCAATTATTGTGGTCTAAAACCAGGTGTTTCAGTTTCTTTGTCCAACCCCTGTATATTATAATATGGGCTTACAAAATTTTAAACATGATAAGTTCAAGTATATTTCATTTTGTATGGATTATGTAGAGATAATAAAAGTGAAAAGCAGCTTACCGACTTCCAGGGTTGTCACATACTGATAATGTAGAAGGTGCCTGAGAAACATAGATAACCCAACGCTTAGCTTTTAACTCCATCATGCCATACCTGTACAACTAGTTTTTAAATGTCATATGGGTAATTCACAATATACAATTACCTTCTGTGATTTAAGAGGCTTCCCCTCCTCTTGAACAGTCTCTTCAATCAGAGGCACTGGATGCAGAAACAATGGGGTCCCTTAGAGGGGAAAAAATATGTTAATTTAGGTAATTAAAAAATCAGTTTAGACATCTGTTACTCTGTTAATATGAGAAGTGAATTACTAATTAACTTTGAAAGTGTGCAGCGATAAACCACTGGGCTGCAGTTACCATGAAAAAGTGAAAGATTAGTAAATTAAAGAATGATTAAAACCTACACTGTGAACAGACACCGTCATGACAACACAGTAGTTATTGTTAAAGCTGGAGTGTATCATTCACTTTATGTGTAAATGTTAAATGGTTAAAAATATCAAAAATATACAATTCATGTTGTCTCATGTCTTTACAGAAGGTCTGTGACTCAATTAAAAGATATTGCAGCATTGTCTTGATTTAATTTGGTAGCACATGCTTGAATTTGGTAGCTATAAGGTAGTTACTGATACACTCATCACAGTATTATGTTGTATTGTATCAAAAACACAGTATTGATTTTTAATTAATAGTTTGCAGTGGACAGTGGTTCATTTTATGTTGTGTTTAAACCCTGACCACGAGATAGCTGTATTGTAATCTATCTTTAGCCATTAGACTCTTACACTCCAATGCAAACAAGCAGCATAAGAATGCACCACTAATGTTAGTATTAGCAGACAAGCTAAGCCAAAGCAGGTTTCCTAAAATTACAATTTAAAAATAAAATATACCACCTTGCATATCATGATGGGGGTTGTAAGCATCATATCAAAAGTTCTTGCTACTACACAGCCCTGCTTTGTGGTAGAGGTGTTTTGCAGGCTGTGATGTGCATGTGTGAAGGCAGCTCTATTTAGGAGTTTGCATTCAGTTGCACGCTGTAGTTCTCACCTTGCTTTCAACAATATCAATCTCACTGTGTCCTGCACTCTCTCACACAGGAAGAAACATTTGGACTGTACTGGCTACCTGCTCCAAATGCCACAATACACTGAATTGTATATTTTAGAAAACATTATGGATACAATAGTCTAGAAACAAATATTTTTCCATCCTCTCTCTTCTTTTGTCCATACTTATCCAGACCTGGAAATGACACAAATCAAATTTCACATTTTTCCATATGCATAGTAACCATGTACAAACTTGTGTCTGAAGGAGAACATAAGAGTGTTCACAGTACATCAGTTCCATGTACCAAAATCTCCTTATTCAACTGTCAGAGTAAATACAGTTTTCCATTCTAGGCCCCTATTAACTTTTCTTAATTGCTAGCCTTCAGCAGCTGTATAATTCCAGCCTCCACCATTAACACTTTCAACTCCAGGCTTATTATTCAGTTATTCATTTTAAGTGTAATTACAAACAAAAAACTCAATGTCCATTCAATCAGTCTACAGTAACAGCAGCATATGCAGACTTTGTTAGCCCAACATAACATGCAGTTTAATTGCATTTAAAAGTTATATATTTTCAGTCAGTCAAAGTATTGTTGTGTGGTCCCATGTACAAGTCTTACAAATAGTGACAGACCAATTAATCAGGCTAATTATTGACATTTTTTAATAATCTGCAATGGCCCATTGCTTTTAAATAACTGGTCTGTAAAGCCAGTGAAAGAAATTTTTTTTTTTTTTTAATTTCCACTGTCCAACATATGTTGACATTCGGGTTCTTTAGACAATGCCTCTTCCTGTTTGTATTTCATTAGGAAACCTTAGTCTGGGCAAACCTGCACTGTCTCTACTTTTTCCAGGTGTTATCCCTCTCAAAAAACCCTACCCCCTGATCCTCCTCCCCCCTTAATCCCTCCCATGTAACTAACTGTATTTAAACCCCAAAGAATATGCCTCAAGCTATGCCTGTCATCTTCTTCGAATAAACTCCGAAATCTGAAGATCCAGTCTCCGGACTCTTCCTGACTCGGCCAGATTTCTAACACCAGTAAACAAAAAATGGCACTTTTACAGGCACATCTGCAGGCAGCCTTATCAGTGTGGCAGCTGTAGAACAATATTAGAGCTCCCCCTAGTGTCAAATGTCACCACTCTGGACAGATAAACCAATCCTTTTGTCATAAGTCAGAAAATGTTTGATTTTTTATATGTATATTTTATTCATATGCAAAATGACAGTTTGAGATCAGCATATATTGGCCATCAGCCATCCTGCACTCTAAATATCAGCATGGGCCACTGAGAAACCCACATTGGTCGATCACTACTGAGTCACAGGAGATGAACTCACCACTTTGTCTGGAAAAGGCTGTCTGAACCCGGGTCAGATTTGAGTCTCTGTTGTAGGTAATCCTCACACTGGTGTGGAGAGCTGAGTCTGAGTTAGTCCTAAAAAGAGAATGCATTAAGTGTGAGTGTAAGATGAAACTTTGGGTCATACAGAAATGTGCATATAGTACAGAGATTTCTGCTCACCTGCTTAGAGTTGTCACTGGCAGTTGGTCCACCTCTCTTTTTTCATTCACAGATCTACTGGACCAGTGTCTTTGGAAATGCCAGAATGAGAAAAAAGAACAGTATTCCAAACGTCATCATTCCAATCATTTATTAACGTCAAATAAATAAACAGTGAAATGCCAGATTATTACCTTCGCCAGTTTAGGCCTGAAGGAGGTGACAAATGGGAGGACAGATAGGGGGCACTGTCAGTCTGAGAAGTGCAATTAAGGTTATAATACTCCAGAATTATTTATAGATGTGGTTGTAGTCTTATTCAAAGTGCCTGAAGTTCATCAGTGACTGAGATGAGATTAAACTTGTCTAAATACAAACAATGGCAAAAGATTATTATTGGGTTTTACGGTAAGGGATACATGTCTTCTGCTTGGCCTTCCATGTGGAATGGGTCTGTGATCTCTCTGTCCATGATCTGCTCTCAACTGTTCCTGCTGGACAAGAGAAGGACAGTCTGGGTTATACATGAAGTTGCATGCTTATACATAAAACTGAGAGGATGGCAGTAGAACAAGGAGAACAACCCTTTTAGCCTAGCAGTTATTATGTGCGGCCTGCATTTCAAATTGCTATATTAAGAGAAAACGTATTACTCTGAATAAACACTATATTCACATCAATCTATATACACATCAATCAGTGTATCTTTGTATAAGGACACCACACTTAAAGGCTCAATGAGGCATTTTACAATGCCATATAGGTCCAGCACCAGTCAGTATGGTTTGGGGGCAGGTTATGGTCCACTCGTGTTCATGCCTCATATGACTACCAGTTCCAGCGACCAGTGACATCACAGAGATTGAAGTCTCCTGGTGGTGTATTCCAAAAGGACAATACTCAAACACATTGATGGGGACTTTTTCTGACTATTTGTCTGACAACCTATTGACTTATTGTCCACATTGAAATAAAGCTCCTCAACATTAACAATATTAACTAACAAACAAACACTATTCTACAAGAGAGGTCAGCAGCGGCTACCTGAGAGAAACTTTGGGTACGTATATAGAGACTGAATGGCCTGGCATTCGACAAACACACCAAACCATGTAAGAGTGATTATTTGTTGTATACACCAAACACTGATTACTGTGTATTCTGCAGACTTGCCTGAGCTGTGTTTCTAATCACACGTGCCACAGATCACAGTCACTATCTGCTAAATAAATAACACTTCTCAGGACTTCCTTGATGTTGCACTTTTAATGGCCAGCAGTTCTGTATTCTATTAATATGAAATGAAGAAATGACTAAAGAAAAAAAAAGTCACCGTGTCACTGAGTAAATATTTACAGGCTGTATTGTACCTTGACATCTTGCATTCACTTTCACATTTCTATGTTCTACTAAGCCACAAAACAGACAGTATGGTTGGGTTGCTACAGCCCTTTAACATATGTGCCATTGAAACATGCTGCAAAATAACCATTTATTATTATTTTATTTCTAGTATTTTTGCCAGTTTTTCTCCTCCCAGTGTAGTAGTAGCCAATTAAAACATCTCATCTGCTAGGTGCTCTCCCCATCACTTTGCAATGTTCCTGACTCTATGAGGGTCAAGATGCTTGTGATGTGGCCACCGCCCCTTTTCGAACTACCACTGATACAACCAACACACTCAGAGGAAAGCGCAGGATGCCCAGCTCCGATGAAGCAATCAATAGACGCCTGAGCCAGCAAACATTATGAAAGTGATAGGGAGAGAGCGCCATCTAACCACCCAGAGAGAGCATGGCCAAATTTTGCTCTCTCATGTCCCGACTGCCGATGCCAAACAACTGTCAATTTCTTAGCCTGCTGAGTCACTCAGTAGCCCCCAAAATAACCATGTAAAAGTGACTGCATCTATTGACAGAATGGTGTGGAAATTCTCATTTTGTGAAAAGAAAGAAACAAGCATAAGATTGAACACTTTTGTAAACTGAACACAGTTTATAAAACATTTAAATGTAAATATTAGCATAAAAAATTAAGAATGTGTCATTTTATGAGGAAACTACAGAAAGAAACATGATAGACAGGTATATTTGTGTAGTAGAAACTTACCCGAGTCTCTGTGGAACATTTTGATACTTGATTGACATTTGGAAGTGACCCCCCGTAGGAGGATGCCAGACTTCTTGCTTGTCGGAGCCTCTGAGCCTGAATCTGAGAAGTCAATGTTGAGAAATGTCATTCGAAGCAGTCGCATGACAGTCCCAAAGTGTTACACACACATACACACACACCAGGTATAATAATAATAATAATTATTATTATTATTATTATTATTATTATTATTATTATTATTATTAATATTATTATTATTATTATTATTATCTCTAATAATTTAAAGTTTTTAATATTTTTTAAACCATTGAAGCACCAATTAGATAGTATATTGCTGTATTTTGCTGACAAAGTGGTGACAACAGTAACTTTTTGTTTACAGAGATTAAAATTAAAAAAGAACAGACATGTTAATTAAGCTGTCAAATCTGAGCTGAAATTAAGCTGGAAATGTGTCTGTGTTCTATAAAATAAACCTAGGTGTTAAAAATGATGAGTGTTTTTAAATTATAGCCAAAGAACAGAAGACAGAAGAGTTTTGATACTAGTCTTCCACATGTCTTGAAGGATGGTGGGTCAAGTTCAGCTGTACTAGAAGTGCTTTGAGATCTGACTATTGCCAATAGGTATGGAGGGGCTGGTTCATTTTTTGCTTTATAAACAAGCATCAGAGTTTTGAATCTTGGGTTCAAGTTCCCATCTAGATGGAGTTTCCACGTTCTCCCCATGTCTGCATGGGTTTCTTCTGGGGTCCTCCCACAGTCCAAAAACATGGAGGTCAGGTAAATTGGGTACTCTAAATTGTCTGTATGTTTGCCCAGCGAAGAAATGGTACCCTGTCCTGGGTAAGTTAGTATAGTGTAATTGGGATAGGGGACTAACTGTAACCCTGATCAAGATTAAGAGGAAGATAATGGATGGATGGGTGAATGGACATAGCATGCAGATTTTGTATAAGAAAGTTGGCTTATCTACATCAAACTATTTCCCTCCTATAACTGTAACGTAAAGCTACTCTAGTATTAGGACTGAGTAACACTTCAGTGTGTGGAGTTTACATGTTTACCAGTATCTAAATATCATTTTGGTTGACTTTCTGAATGTTTGAAAACGGATAATATTGCACTTTTACATGTCAGTAGAGTTACATTTAAGTCACATTTGGATTCTAATTCCATTATGTTGTGTTGTTGACAGCATCTCAATGTCTCAGTTTCCAATTTAATCCTTTATTTTTAGACTCAAGTACCCCTAAATGAGGAATAACACAAACGTCACTTCCTATGCTGATTATGATTCAAGATTCAAGTTCTATGACCTCCGGAAAGCGACTTATATCAACAGGTTTCACATGCACAATTAAAGTTAAATGAACTAAAACGTAAACATATGCTGTAATGCAGCGCTGAGATTCAGTAGATTACAAAGAAGTGGCAGTGAGAACTAGTCACAGATTAAGTCTGTTAAACACCAATGTTACGGCCTCTGACTGTGTTGTCTTGACTCACCCTGGTGGAAGTGATGTCCATCATAACCTCTCGGAAAGCGGCAGTGTCTTCAGCCTGACGCTGAGTGTGCAGGGCGATTTTCTCGCTAAATTTACGGGGACTACACGTTAAAGATGTGGACCCTGTACCAGCCCATGGCCCGTGTCCAGTAGTTCCAGCTCTCGTTCCTGCCATATTCAGCATTAAAGTCCATAAACCAGAAAAAACAATTGTATTCTACGCACAAAACCTTAAGAGAAACCCGAGCGAGAAAACTGTCTCAGGTTGAAGGGAAATACATTACGGGCAATGTAGTTCTGAACCACAAATAAATATCCGTTACCGGCTGCGCAGACAAACTACAAAAACTACAAGTCCGCACTGTTTTCTTGCAGACGAATGACAAAAAACAAATGTGTGAATCGTGGGAAATGTAGTTTCCGTTTCAACAAACTACTAAATTCTACTATGTTCGGTATAATATGTTGAAGTATTTACCATTTTTTTGTGGCTATCAAAGCAATACATTGATTTTAAGTGTCTTTATTTTAAACATGTTTAACTTTCTGAGAAGTAAGACTACGAATAATAAATAAGACACTACAATTCCCATAAGGCTAGGCGTTTCGAAACCTGTAGATGCACTTCCGCTCCACACAACTGCAAATAGTGTTTGAAAAGATGTCTGGAAAGAGCGTGGATAGTAAAGTTGAGCGGGCAGCGAACAACAAAAATGTGTCTCTCCCCATATCACGTGTAAAACTGATCATGAAAAGCTCTCCCGATGTCTCCTGTATTAACCAGGACGCTCTTTTCCTGACGACGAAGGCAACGGTAGCTAGTTCACGATCCTGTTTGTGTTTCAGTATAAACAGCCGCTTAGCCGAAGAGGTGCAGTGTGATCAGGTGGAGAGGGCTAATGTTAGAAATGCGCTGTTAATAAGCGATTTTACATAACATTGTGTTCAAACACTGAACCGAAAATGCATATCTATTTAACTTATGAACTTTTACCAGAACATGACTGTAAAAATTGGTTAATTCGTACTTTTAACTTCTTTTGCGTTCCTCTGTTGATTAGCGTCGTTTGTTGTTAGCATGTCAGCTGAAACGTATCTCCAGTTTCACAAAAATTACTTTTTATACATAATATGCTTTACAGCGTGTGTACCAGCTTTTTAATGAATCGCATCTTGTTCATTCATTTTTAGGAGCTTTTCGTTCAACATTTGGCTCTCGCTTCGTATAATAATGGATCTGGAAGAGATACAAACACGCTGTCGTACAGTGATCTGGCCAATACTGCAGAAGAGACAGAAACCTTTCAGTTCCTCACAGGTCAGAGATATGTACACTATGAACTGGTTTTCTGGGCAAGGGATTAAGCCTAGTCATGTATGAATGTAGACAGTGAATGTATACAGATCATCTGATAAAGCAAAAATGCTTGAAATGTTATTTTACATATAATTAATATAAAATGATATTTACCTCTGTGAACGCAATTATGAACAAAATATCTACTTTTTTCACAATATTAATGTTTTAGATGCACTATGACATACCAAAAATTGTTCTAAAGTAGTAGTCTCTTCTGGAACATTCTTAGAAAATGTCTCTTTTCTGAAGATAAATATCTCCTTTGAATACGGAACCTCCATTCACAATGCTGTGTTAGGACTAGGCTTTTGAATTTCACCACTTTTGGGAATAATAAAGGATTATCTTAATCCCTGCCTGAAAAACCAACCCATTTGTGTCTCGAAGTCTGTTGATCATTTTTGTAAGGTTTTGCAGTAGAGGTTGGAACATTGCTGTGAGGATATGATTTTTTTAGCCACATGATGGTTAGTGAGATAATGTAATGAATTTAGATGATTAATTCTGGATTACAGGCTTTCTACCCTTTGATACCCTGCATCTTTAAGTAATGCATTAATTATCAGGGGTGTCTTGATACTTCTGAATGTGTTATATGGTGTATTTGCCAAGCTCTTCTATAGAGCAGCCATGTAAGACAGTGTAAAAGTTAAGTAATGGTAATTAACATTATTGCTATTTTCTGTTCCTGTTTTGTAATAAATCGTGCAGAAGTCCCATGATGCTAGTTAATTCTTATTTATATGAAATGTTTATCATATGTTCATTCTGTTGTAGATATTCTTCCAAAGAAAATTTTGGCTCGGGATTACTTTAAATCTCTGGAGGAAATGGAGGACGATGAAGACAACTGACATTGCTGCTCAGCCTTTACATTTTACAAAAATATGTTACTACATCATCATTATTAGTGCATGGCATGATGTCACCAGGTACAGAAATACCCCATTCCTCACAACAGAGAGCAGATGATAAAAACAAGGACATTACACTTAAGAATTTGCACTTCATGTTTTTTTTGAGTTGTAATATTCAGTTTTGTTTTCCATTGTAGTCATATTTGTTGCTGTACTAATCACTAATCAGCCAGAGAAACACTGTTGTAGTTATCGCCACCAAACTAGTCAAATGCAGAAAAGAGGCAGAGTACCCAGTTTTAGAGATGCTATGACTACAGTTTCAGTCCAAAGTTTGTCATTCAGTGTTTTTATTTTATTTTTTTCTTACATTGTAAATGAATACTGAAGTCATCCAGACTATGAACGAACACATAAGGGATCATGTAGTAAACTTAAAAGTGTTAAACAAACCAAAACATGTTTTAGATTTTAGATTATCCAAAGTAGACACACAACTGATGTCTCAAACACATTAAGAGGGCAAGAAATGAACTCTTGACAAGACACAGCTGTTAACTAAAAGCTATTCCAGGTGACTACCTCATAAAACTGACTGAGAAAATGCCAAGATTGCTGCCATCTAAGCAAGAGGTGCCTACTTTAAAAAATCTAAAATACAAATTCTGGTTTGTTTAACACTGTTTTGTTTACTAAATAATTACATATGTATTTCTTCATAGTTTGGATGACTTTAGTATTAATCCACAATGCAGAACATTTTTACATAATGAAAAACCACTGAATGTCCAGGTGTGTCTAGTACCTTTGACTGGTACTGTACAGTGAAAATTTTGCAGATGTTTGTTGTGTATATTATTAAGGTTCTTGGAGAAGTTGTTTGTTCACTCATATAATTCATTACTTTATGCATATCTAATCAAAAGCTGACTCAAATTCCTGAGTTGCAGCTTTGGAAGTAGAGCTGTTCAGGGTATAAACATTCTGCATATGTTTGCAGGGGCATTATGCTGGCACCTTTCTGAGTGACCACTCTGGAAAAAGTGGATCAATCTTATGTGTGCTCAAGTGAAATAAATTGATATCAGATTTGTTTGCCTGTAATTGTTTTCATGTGATTGACATGTTTGTTAATCAAACCAATACACTGATATATTGCAGATCTAGCTTCATTGCAAATGGATTAAAATCCATTCCCATTATGCTAATGGGCATTGGCTGCTGTTCTTCAGTGTGGAAGCTCAAATGGCTTTGAGAGTGAGGCTGTCATATTCGGCTGTCGAGGACATGAAGTGGTGAATCTTTACTTGAAATTTGTACAGCATATGAGTTTTGTATAGTGTACTGTATGAGTTTGGTATGTATTTACCAATAATAAACATTTGGATTTGCTGAATTGACTCTTAGACCCTGTAACAAGCCTGTGTTATTCAAGGTGGTTGAATTGAATCATGTAGTGAAATATATTCCCTTTTATTATTTTTTTTATTATACCTACTGTTTATTAAAACAAGACCCAAGCACAGTAAATCGTATCTTTATAGGACAGCCTAAAAGCTGTATTAGCATAGTGTTTTGTTTAGAGTATTTTAATTAGGGATCTTACATTAGGGGAACACAATCAATGGAAATTGAAAAACAAATATTATGACATGGAAACAATCAGAATATACAGTAGGCAAGGATTGTGTAACTAAGTGTAACATATGAACATGTAAATGTTTTAAGACTTCAATGTGCCAGTAGTTTGGCTAGTCGATGCTGCATGATGTCCAAGCTCCGCTCTAGGTTTGAAAGATGCTGTTCCAGAAATGTTGCCACTTGGTCTCTGCCATTTATGGAGTCCATTGTATTTGCAATTTGCTCCTTTAAACTTTAAAAGAAAGAGAAAAGAAACTAGTAGATAGAATTTGTAATGTTCAGATTCATCACTGCAAAGTTATTAATATAATTAATAAACTAATAACTAAAACTGCTTTTGACATTTTTGCAATGGAGGCAACTCTGAAGACTATTTAAGTTTGTTGAAGACAAGCCAATGACTGCTGTTCATCAGAAAGACATCTTAAAGCTGAATAATACACTACTCCTGTTTTTGAAACCAGATGACCAAAGTACTTTGATTCATATAGAGGAACAAATGCTGACGTGTTCTTTTTCCACAGATTACATCATTCTTAAAGAATCAGTGAACCATACAGCATGCCTGTTCCAACATCTAGTAGTGATGGGATGTCAGAATTAAACTGATTTATTTATTCACTCTTTCTTATAGCACAAATATACTACTGCATCTCCAAAAGTGTGAATATTTTCACATTTTCATTAGATGTAAACTAAACTGATCGACAGTAAAACAGAATATATGACAGTTGTATACCTTTTTAAATTAAAATATGGACAGTTAACTCTTTCATAATATTGCATTTTTTTGACGTGTGGACTGTAAAAGCAATGAAAGCCATCCAAGGGAAGGATGTGCAGAGTATAAATAAGCCCGATACAAACGTTTGCATTAACATCAACACTTTTTCTTTTATGTATGATCTCCAAAATGACTGCAATCTGTGTTCAGTAGTGTTCTCACTTCCAACGGCTCAAAGTTATTTCTGAAATAGGCCACACCCACTTTTGTTTGTAATTTAAGAGACGTATTACAAGGTGTATCGCTCAGGAATCAGTATAAAATACATATACAGTAGCCACTAGCCAGCTCTACTTAGCCAGCTAAGTTACTCTAAGCCTTTCTGAGCACATATTGGATATTTCCAGACCTCATCAAATCTATGCCCATGTTGGGACCATATGAGATTGCATGTTTAAGTTGGTTTTGGGTTGAATGCTAACCACTGTGCTCATAGACTTGTGATGTTTCTTAAAAGTAGCACTATGGGGAAGTGGTATCCATTGCAAGTATCATAGCAGAGGTACCTGGAGAAGGTGTAGTGTGCCCTGCCTTCCTTCCTCTTCTCCTCCTGGTTGACAAAGACCTGCTGCATGGAGTCCACTGTCTGCTCGATGCTGAAGTGGTCTGTTCGGACCCCCTGGACATCCTCTCTGGCCTGTTGGTTGTAAGAGGCTCCCCCTTCATCTAGACCACTGGCCTGGGACACGGCCTGCAGTGCCGCACGATTCTGTAGCACGAGCAGACGAGTCTTCTCAAACTCTTCCGGCCCTGCTATGTCATCCCAGCAGACAGGGGAGGACGGGGGCAGCCAGAAACGCTGAGTACAGTTAGCCGGATGTCCAGGTGTCTCTGTTATGAAGGGGCTGTCCGCGGGGAAGCTGTGCAGAAGCTCTTGCAGGCCAGAACCCCACTCCCAATCTCTGCCCTCCACATCAGATTCTCCCTCCATACTTCCCCCAGGGTAGCACACGCTCAGGAGGAGCAGCCAGATCCATGCCATCCTGTTGCAGTGTAGCAATGAAGAAAAATGTACAAGTTGCCAATCTAGTATCCTCTCAGGCTAGATATTATTCTCTTTCATCTGAAGTGTATTCTATTCTTTAAAATAGTCCCTGAATCAAAAATAAAAGGAAGGCGACTGGGGCTCTTGGATCCACTTTATTTGGATCGTATCCTATAGCTTATCTAGAGCTTGACAATTGATTTTGAGGATGAACTAGAACTTCAGTAAGGGACTAAATAAATGTTATATAGCACCTTTCACATACACAAGGCTACTTTACAAGAAAAAGAAAAAGACTGAAAGTAAATACTTTAGCTGGGCTTTTAAGATGAAGAACAAATAGAAGAAGTTGAGGAGTTCCAGAGGGTGGGGGCAGCAGCACTAAAATACCAGTTCTTTTAGTGTAGGCTACATTCTACATTTAAATAAAGTCCATGACATTTGTGGATGTGTGCACTCGTTTACAATTTATTCTCCCTTTAAATAAAAGCTGCTTTGTCACTCCTGGTGACTTTAACATGACTGAGGAGGCTTAACAGCTGTAGACTGAGTGGGTTTATATCTGTAAAGGTGGTTTGAATTATGTCACAAAAACAAACTTTTTGGCCTAGCAGGTAATAAATTACATGCTTTTAACAATGTGTACATACTACCGTCAATCTTTTATAAAAATGAAAAATGGGATATTGTTGGTTACATGTTAGAAATGTAGTAAATGTAGTTAAAGTAAGAGGCTACAGTGGACTAAACAAAATACATTACCAAGCAGATAAAACTGAAGTCTATGTTGTTTCCTACCCACAGCAAGGCTCCTTTAGTATTTCTGTATAAAGTCAAGATATTCTGTGTGCTGGATTTGAACCTCATGTCACCATGTTTGTCTTCTTGCTCTAGTGACTGTGAGACTGTGAATTCCACAAGTAAAAGTGGACTCAGCCTGAAAGCCTGTAACACAAGCCTCTCAGTTCTGTTTCAGCTGCTTCACCTACACAGTCTACACCTTTAACATCTGCACACTGTCCTGAATGTGTCTGATTTTGACCTGTTCTTTAAATAAAGGAACCAGAAGTGTATTATCCTACCTTTGTGGATGTGTTAAAGGAGTCCTGTGTGCTGGAGCCGAGACGTGTGGCTCGTAACTGAGCTGCTGGAAAAACTGACTCGTTTTCCTGCTGCTGCTGCTTTCAGCTCAGAAACATGCTGCACCATTTACTTGCCGGTGGAGCTTTGCATTTGTCCCCCCTCCCCATGTGCAACCTTTATTAGTGCAGATTTAGTCTGAAATTTTGAAATATTTAATCAGGAATTAAATGTTTATGTATATAGCATTAGCTTTTAATCCTACTTTTCTTAATAGCAAGAATTGAACTGGGACTAGTTTTGTATCATATTTGATACCAAAGGTATCAAAAGTATTCACATTCATTACTCAGGTAGAAGCAGTGTATTGTAATGTAGGGTCTTGTAAAGTAATGTAAGGAAAACAAATGCCAAAACTTAGGCTGTGCCACAGGGGCATATAGTGCACTACCCACCCCCCACCCCCAATTTTTTCTAAAAGCCGTAATGACTATAATGTTGTATTAAAATGGTAATGTTAAGGCCCCGAGTTGCTCAGCGGGCAAAGACGCTACCACTATGACCTGAGGATCGTGAGTTCAAATCCCGGTCTTGCTGTTTGCCATCAACAGCCGGGGCCCAAGAGAGCAAAAATTGGCCGTGCTCTCTCTGGGCAGGTAGATGGCGCTTTCACCCTCCCTATCACTTTCACATTACAATGTCCGCTGGCTCAGACGTCTACTGATTGGTCCAATCGGAGCTGGGGACCCTGTGTGCCTTCCTCCGAGTGCATTAGGCTCTCCAGTGATGGTGTATCAGCGGTGGTTCAAAAAAGAAGCGGTGGCTGCATCACACGCAACAAAGGAGGCTTGTGCTTGCCTGCACCCTCCTAGAGTCAGGGACATTGCAAAGTGATGGAGAGAGGCCTAACAGAGGGGATGGGCTAATTGGCTACCACTACATTGGGAAGGGGATAAAATTGGCAAAAACTTAGAAATAAATTATTAAAAAAAAAAAAAATGGTAATTTTGACATTTTTGGGATGTACTCATTTCATACTCAATGCATATCTGCCCCTTTAAAATGAAAACATTTGAGTCATTTAAAATATATTAGTGGACCATATATCTGTAGTACTGAGTTTACTGGAGAGTGACGAGACACGTGACGTGCAGGTGTGATGGATCTCTTACTAATAGGGTATCAGAATAGTAAATGTTTATACTTCTCATCCAACCACAATCACGTTCACTCTTTCTGGATGGTGCAGTTTATCTGGAGAGGATGTTTTTTGAATGATGACAAACTGAAATACGTAGAAATAACGAGGCTGTTTTAAAAATGTAAGGAGCAGAAAGTACTGATAATTACATGAAAATGTAAGTAGAAGTAAAAAGTTGTCCAAAAATAATTACTCCAGTAAAATATAGATAACCAACATTTCTACTTAAGTATAGTAACAAAGTATTTGTACGTTGACCCCTTTGTTTGATACATCCAGAATCTATTGCTCACACTATGCTGTTTAGACAAGCAAAAACATACATAAAACACTTTTTAAACCCTTATATTTTCACTCAAATAATAACTTGCATGCTGTGCAGGTATAATCCACCAGGGCACTAAAAACTTGCATGTGATTTTATACATCAAGTTCAGACAGATGGATAGATAGGATAGATAAGACAGATTGATATTAAATGCTTATACATCATACTTCAAATGACTGTTTTAAACACTACTCAATGTACAATGAGCTGAAAGCTGCTACTTTTACAGACATTTCACTGAGAAGTGCTTTGAAACACAAAATACACAAAGACATTTTATTCTGGAATATGGATGGCAGTTTTGAGCTCAGTGGTCCAAATGGCAAGAGAGCAGAATGGGAAAAATAAAACCTCTTCACTAGGTGACGTGATTGCTTTACAAGGCCTCTAGTCTGTGGGATCCATGTGAAGCACACCTTTTCAATTCAGTGCAGGTCTACGTGAAGGACGGGTGCGAGACCAAACAGACCAGGTCTGTAAAAGTATTTTCTAAAGACGCCTGCAAAGGAGGAGACCGTCTTCAACAACTGTTAGCACAACTTAATTTGTACAGACTACTGTATGTAGTCCCAGTGTTTCTCTTATTTGCAAAATCTGAAAAAAATACACTACTCACAAAAAATTAGGGATATTTGGCTTTCAGGTGAAATTTATGGAAAACATAAATTCACACCACATTGATATTATATCATGAAAGTAGGGCATTCAAGTAGAAGCATGCAGTTCCTCATCTCAAACAATTTATTGAAATAAAAGCCAACAGTGGAGGGTAAATCCCAACAAAAAAAATCTCAGTAACGTTTCACGTGCCCTTGAGTATCAATTACAGCTTGAAGACAACGTCTCATGCTGATCACAAGTCAACTTATTGTTTACTGAGGCATGGCATCCCACTCTTCTTGAAGGGCGGCCCTCAGGTCATTAAGGTTCTGGGGTACAGAGTTACGTGCCTATATGTTTTCTGTGGTATTCCGGTCTGGAGAAAGTGCAGGCCACTCCATTTGAGGTACCCCAGTCTCCATTAGGTGTTCCAATGAGAGATGTTCCAGTTCTGCACTGTTCACAATGAAGTGGTCATCAGTGTGGGATGTGGACAAAGGACGTCCACTTCTATGCCTTTCTGTGACTCTTCCAGTCTGTCTCCGTCTCTGTTACAACCTGCTGATGACACACTGTGACACTCTAAGCTCAGTGGTCACTTCTGCCTGAGAACATCCTGTTTGATGCCTCGTAATGGCGAGTTACTGTTGATCAGTTGTTAGGTGTCGTCTTGGTGTCATGATGCCAAAATGTGAACAACATGAGGATTGTTTAAATACCAATTCTAGTTGATCCAGGGAATGTATTGGTCGATTCATGAATCAAACACCTGTTGTGAATTTTGCTCCTTGATAGAGAACAGCAAGTTGTGCAAAAAGTACTGAAACATTGAACAAAAGTTTAGAGAAGGTCACATTAAGTTAGAGGTTAACGGTTAGAGTGCATTTTAGGTTCATCCTGAAATTTCTCCTGAAAGCCAAATATCCCTCACTTTTTATGTGTATATGCATGGTACTCAATACTAACAGGACTCAAGCCTTTGTGAACCACTGCAATCTAGTTTGGTGGTCATATAGCTGCGATTTGGCCAAACTGCTCTGTAATTTGTGTTTAATATAATAATTTATTAAAGTTGAAACATGAACTTTGGCTTCAGTCTGGATTTTGGCCTCATAAGAACCCACGACATCTGTGTTTATTTTGTGAATGTTGCTTAGTGGTTAAGAGAAAGCTTTAGGGTAATCTGAAAGTCCAAACAATGATGTCAGTACACAGGAATGACCACAGAATTTGGCAAAAACAATAACAGTTGCAGAAGAAGACACAGCCTCTAAAAGCCTGTTCTTGAAATGTGCAAAATGCTAATTTTTCATAAAAAATAATATTGACACAAAGCCAGAGGAACTTAAGTTTATTAATCAATGCAATATACAGTCAAGCAAAAGAGTCAACTATATTAAATGATACATATTCACATTATGTCCTAGCAGGGTTTACAGCATATCTTGAGTTTGCAATCATAGTTAACAAAAAAAAAAAAAAAAAAAAGCAGAAATGGAAAAATCTCAAAGCTCACACTTTACATTGACAAGAAATAACGATGACAGAGCTTAGCAGTGAGCCCAACACATGAATGAGAAATAAAAGACCTCATCACAACAGGAATGACAGCAAATTCAATTTGGCATGTGGTTAAGGAGGAAATGTAAAAAATAAAATGGCTGAAGTGAGGGGGAGGTTCGAGCCTGCAAGGCAGTGCAAGAACGCCTCAGTTAAAACTTTGGTCACTTTGCTTTTCCATGGCTTACATGAACATGGGGAAAACCATAAACATACAGCCTTTGCTGGAGTGTCCTGGAGGTTTGTGTTATTGATAACATGACTGGGGCAAGTGTTTATTTGCTTTTATTTATTTCCACTTCCACTGTATTAAGAAAAGGATCGTCTTTTCAGACAATATGAAAAGGAAATGTTGATGTAATTCCAGGACACTCCTACATTCATAGGAGGTAGATTTATAACAAAAGCATACGGCATGATTGGCAGTGACTTATAACAAAGCATATGACACTTGCATGTTCTGGTGAATAGTGCATATTTAAGGCCAGTTATACTCTGTGATGTTTTATCCATAAATGCAGTTCCAAGGCTACCTTAAGACACAGGTGAGGGAGTGCAGGAAGGAGAAGCAGTAGCAGATACAGCCCTTAAATGGCAATACCTGAGTCAACAGTCATTTATGACTATGTCAAGTCACTAAATACTTATTAGGGGGCATTAGTGACCTTTGCTGAAACTAAAGACCATATCACTACGGAAAAAAGTCAGTAAAGACGGCCAGAAATCAAGAACACTTTCCTCAAAAAAATTCCCTGTGCACTCTACAGCATGTGCCTTTACCACTCCAACGAACAGCCAATGTACAGAACGCTGTTCGAAATGAGGCTGCAGTCAAATCAAAAATCATTTCTGAAACACTTGCACTGCCTTGCATGTATGTCAAACCTCCCACTAGGAAATACCATGTTTTGCCATGTTTGAACAATATGAGGTTCACAAAAGAAAAATAAATGTTGATGCAGCATATATCAGGCTTATGAGGTACTTCGTGTCTCTACACTTTTTAGCAAAGACCTCCATGTCAAATGGTTCTTTAGAATTCCTATTATAGCAGAATATACCTCGTCTTAATTTTCTTTAAGTCTGTCTGCCCAATTTAGCACAGGGCATTTTTTTAACTGCTTAGAAAGTGCAAAATACAAATACTGATCGTTCTATGCAGCATTCACTCAAGGTTGCACGTTAACTAATGTAGAAGTTCTTTGATGTGGCAATGAGTATCAAAAAAAACAAAAAAAAAACGGATTATCACCCATTTGAAATACTGGGGGTGAGACAGGTTTGAAAAGGCACACATACAACAAAAAACAAATACAAACTGGATGTCTTTAGCTCAGCAATACCAAAAACATTGATTTCATTTCCACACAACCTTTTGTACCTTTTACATTGATTAGATTCTCTCAAAACAACTGAAATATGCCAGTGTATCAGTATGTGTTGCAACACATTCAGTTCAAATTTGAGAATTTTAATGAAAAACAAATTCCCTTTCTAAAATGTAGTACACTAAAATACATCAAATAAAAACAAATTTGAAGTAGCTTATTCTCAACCTGCTAACCTTAACTGCAGAAGTTCCATTTAAGTGATAGTTTTAATGAGGGTAACACCCTAAAATTTGTTTATTGCAATACTGGATATAAGGCAGAACCATGTACAATGCAAGGATTTTTAGACATTAAAACGGACAGACTACTATTTGATACATACTGACAAGCTGCTTTGATAAGTTCTATTAAGTGTTTAGCAACTTACCAAAAAAAAAAAAAAAAAAAGTCTGCGAGCTTGCTTGAATTTTCAGATGCAATTTTGCCTTGTCCTAGTATTGCAAAAACACAGAAGTGGTTATTAGGCCATTCTTGCCTAATATGTTACTAAAATATGGCACATTGCTGCTGATGGACATGGAGATGATGCTGCCAGTTTACAAAAAGCTCACAAACCAGGCAAAAACAAACACCTCACCTACCAAACTCAACGGACATGAACCCTGCTGACGAGACCATATCTCTTAATTTATTGCTCTGCATTCACCCAGACAGGGAAAAAGCACTGAAGCCTTGCTGTTTTTAGACAAAATTATTACAGAAAGCAGTAATGCCCACTAACAAGCATGTCTGAAAACACAACTAAATCAATCAATTAGGACTACAGTTTCTAACTGTAGACTACATTTTAAAAAGGGAAACTTTACTTCTGCTCACAATTTGGTCCCCAAAATTTTCACACATCAAAACATCCCTCATTTTAGTCCATAAAACAATTTTTTTTGTTTCAAAAATGTTAAATAAAACTAAATACCTCTAACACACAGTATTGGCTTGTGTTGTTTGGTCACTATTATTATTCTTTGTCATGATCATATAAATTAGGGATATATATATGTATATAACGCTAGCACCCGACACCATTCTGAGGTAGTTTTTAAAGTTGGTATAAAAAGCCAGGTCATTAAGCCAGTCATCGTTTGAACTTCAGTCTTGGACACAATAATACTTGCATTTCAGTATTGTGTGTACATCTGGATTACTGACACCCAATGATATGTCCTTTTCAACAGAAAGAATGACAAAGTCTTAATTTTCGTATATATGATTCCAACTGTCTGATTTTCAGTATGTGCTCTTACAACTCGTCTAACGGTATAAAACAAAAAAGCTAAAAAGTTCTATTTCAGTGTCACCCAGTGACAAAATGTGTTTAACGTCAGAATCTGTTAATGAAAGCTTTTAACTGATGCACACAGTGTACTAGAGCTTGTAACGAACCACTATTATGACAAATGAGTATTCCATAAAACTGGCTGTTGAATGAATTTTAAAGGGGGCTGACAAACAGGGACTAAACCAAGATTCTTAAGGTTGAAAGGAGAACATGGGCATTATGCTATAGCTCAAAATAGTGGCTGGATGGAACTAAGATGCTCTTCAAATGAAAATGTTCATAAATGATAAACTCACTAAAAAGAAAAAACAAAAGAAACACCACAATATTGCCCTAAATTATATACAATTCTTACAGTGCAGCACCTCAAACACAACCAACAGCAAGATTTTAGTGCCAGTGTGTCCTTTATAATTGCCCAAATGCTTAAATGTATAAATACACAATGTCAGATGAAATTCCGTAGTCCTTTGTCCCAATACACATATTCAACTGCAATTACTATAAATGTGCATGCATGAGACAATGCGGAGTGCACAAACGCAAACAATCCTGTGGATATTTTTGCCACCATTTAAAACGTATTCCGTTTAGTACATTCATATACAATATGTTCTTGTCAGGGGTATTAGAAGACCATATTTTCTCCTAAATTTATATCAAAGGTAGCAGAATTACAACAGAGTAACAGACAAATTATTACAATTCTGCTTACAAGTGTTAACATATATTACAGTGCAAAGTTAAAGAAATGTTGGCTCAAAAGAGAGCTTCATTTTGACATAGTGCAGGGATGTCCAATCATATCGGCAAAAAACTGCAGGTTTTTGTTCCAACAAAGCAAGAGACCACATAATCAGCTGTCTGAAACAGGAGACCAACCAATTAAACAAGTAGAATCAAGTGTGATCAAACTCATTTGAAATTAAAAGCTGCAGGTACACTGATCCTTTGCAGATAAGATTGGACACCACTGACTTAGCTAGATTAAGTACATCTTAATTTAGGAAAGTCCAATTCCTCTTATTGCATTTAATCTGAATCTTGCAAAAAGAGGTAGTCGATTCAAAGATCATAGCTTTTATGTTTTAGCTACATAAATACATCTAATGTATTATACAAATGACTTATGAATTTCAAAATCTTTAAAGATGGGATGCTAATTAACAAAATAAACACAATTTGCAGTCTTTCATACCCAAGTGCAGCAAATTGTACCAGTAGCAAAAAAATAGTTCAAAATATGACAAATGTTGAGGACCAGGCTTTAGCACCTCTGCTGTAAAGCATAAAGTAAAATACAAGCCCTCACCAATATTTTAAGCTGCAATAACTGCTGGTGCACAAAATACTTCTACACCTTCTCTACTTTATCAGCTGAATTTCAATTTTTCGCCAAAAAAAAAAAAAAAAAAAAAAAAAAAAAAAAAAAAACACACATTCGGACCACATGGCATGAGGCGTAGATCAGTTTAAAATGTCTAGTCTTGCCAAAATGATACTAACGTGGCAAAATTTTAGATGCAGTTATGCTCAACCTCTATACTCTATGTGCTAATATTCAATGAAAAAACAAATTTAAATGATAAACTGATCTGATTCAACAGTTGAGAAACCATTGCAATTTGATCTAAAACAGCACCATGTTCATTGTCATTCAGATGCTTGTTTCTACTGTGCATAGATGAAAGTAATATCCCATCATTTCTATATCAGTTCATGTTCAGTATTGTTTTTTGTATGATACTGGGCATCATGAAACTGCTGCTGGATTCTATTTTCCATCTTAAATGTAAATTCCAATCTTAGCTGCTTAGTTGCATTGTGAAGTTATTACATTTAGAAAATGAATAACTAAAATGATGAAAAATCATGTTATATAAAGACGTTTTTTAAATACTTTGACTGAAAACTGAATAGAGCTCAATCGAAAAGTACTAAAAAAATTAGGGCCTGGGGTAGAGTACTAAAAAATTAGGGCATGGGGTAGAGTACTAAAAAATTAGGGCCTGGGGTAGAGTACACAAATACTATACGTACTTAAAAATCATGGACAGGGACCAGCTTCATGCTAATCAAATGGATACCAACACAAAACCTAATACAAGATCAATGGCTCTAAACATATATGAGTTTTTGCATAGTTATCAGGACTTCAGGACTTTTTTGCGCTTTGCACCAATATGCATTATGTGCACGCTTGTGTGTATCAAAATATAATACAAACTTCTGGTAAAAACAACTGCAGAATCCTTTAGCGTTTATGTGAAAAGGGAGGACAGTCAACATTACAATCCTTACAACATCAGCCTAGTCACCTCTGGATATAGTGCAAAAACATCAATTATACTTTTTTCATATTTTAAGGAATTGCATATGCTGAAGAGTTCTGACAATCTAAGGTGCTGGCTTTAAAATGCAAAACACTAAAGACTCTGAAAGCTGTAATCATTTTGCCCCATTTTTGGAACAAAGCGAATGGTATCAATAATAAAAAAAAAAGTTCAAGCTGTTTCTTACACAGGCCTTAAAAGTAGATTAAATGTTATTGTTCACTTAATTTGTATGTTTAATCAAATGATAAAGATTAATGATCTAGCGGTAAAGATTAAATTTAACATATGAATGGAAATTTACATGATATGCACATTCCAATGAGCAGCCACTAAGACGGGGCGAACAGATAAAACTCGAATGTGTTGCAATCCAAAATAGTTTGGCAGAACAGTATTCACACTGTACACTTTCAATAAAGACTGAGCGCTCGTTCCAATCAATTCTGTGACTTGCAGTTTAAACTTGCAGTGTTCTTTCTTTGAGGCTTTAACACTTAATTACTGGTAGAAAAATATGGCAGTCAATTTAAATGGACTTACATGGCACCAAGCTTGGCCTCTGAAAAGATATACATTTTCAGTAACATCAAATGTCCAAGAGACATTTGACTCCTAGGTGATGTCAATCATCAAGTCCAGAGACTTTGAGAGAAAGAAACTTTGAAATTATGAAGAAATGACTAATGCAAGGATGTTACCATAATATTAAAAACAGGCAACAAGAGGTAGGACATCTAGCCATTTCCACACAATTACAACAAGAGAATAACTTCATGCTTCCAATCATATGAAAAACGTATGGTATACGGCCACTGCCCTTCAAAGTGCATCTACTTTCACAAGTTTTAGAGACCAGCGCCACTTAGTAAAAGTAACTCAAGTATTTGAGACTGAGAACAAAAATGCCCCTGCAAACACAGTTAAGTCGGAAAATGACAGTAATGAATAACGTTAAAACTAAAGAAACTCAACCTCATGAACCAGTTTTATGGCTGAGGCGTTTACGGTGATTTCATGGTAAAGAAACATTATTGTGATCAAATATTTGTTTCAAGAATCTAGCACCTATAATTATGTCTTTTTGTGCTTCAATCACTGTAGGACAACAGTATATTTAATATCTGTAATCTTTCTTGGCTAACAGGAGTAACTGAAAGTCTTACAAAGTATATCCAATTGTCTGATATAATAAAAATATAGTATTCTGTAGGCTAATACTGCTACAACAGGTACAGGGTTTTGCACTATGCACACTATTAAAAGCACCCAGCTTAAAATTACTACAACACACATGTTCTAAATTCATAATTCATATACACAAATATCACTAAAATCTCTTGGTTATAAATGCATAGTTAGAAAAAAAAAGTAAAAAAAAAAAAATCTAAGCTATTTAAGTTTACAACTGAAATATCATATGGGGAAGTAATCAGTACAGCTAATTAACCAGCACAGACTATTACACATTATTGGTAGCTTTAGAAGGCATTCAAATGTTGCATTATAACAGTATACAGAGATGCATACAATATATTGCAGTTCTGTTTTAATTACAAGTGGATGATCAATTGTCAATATACCCTATATCTCAAAGCCATGCAATAAAACCTAAAAAAAAATGCCTACTGGTCAAACCCTGTGGCACTACAAAGCTCCTGAAAAGACCTCCAAAATTCAGGGAGGCAAAGAAATCACACAAACATTTCTATGGTAAAGGCTCTTGCTCAATCACTGACATTTGGGAAAAAAATTAAGGTGCATAACACATTCAGACAAAATTGTCACCACCACTGGGACTCAGTGAATAATGTGGCTAATTAGACATATAAAAGTTTTAAAACTCTTTCCCTTAACTCACATACCTCCCTACAGTTAAGGCCTTGGTTGCACGAGCCATCAGCATGTGTGGATGGGATGTGCTGAAGAATGGCAGTATGCAGCCCAGTGTGTATCATAATTTGATATTCCAGAACCTTGGCCCCTCACCGAACCACACAGTACATACAAAGGCTTTCAGAAGCACCAATTTTGATCCTGACTCAACACTACAAAGCCATTGGTTATCTCTAGCACAATCTTTTCCACAGATCTGAAATAATCATGGTTTTGTAATTTTAGGGGGCAAGAAAAGTCTTTCCTTTACAACCCAACACGACTGACTGACGAAATCAACACTCTGACCATCTAAAGCAATGCTTCAGACCAGTCTCACAGCAACCAGTATATGAATAAGAGAGAAATAGAGAACTTCTCATCCAAATGACTGAAGTAAAAAGATATTATTTCTCTTTATAGTCTAAAATTGAGTTTTTTTTACTAAATGGAAACATTAGGGGAAATCAGAAAGAACTCTGTCATATAAAGGAATCAGAACAGATTACTTACTGAAAATTTTCCCTCAAAGATACTGAAGGTTTCACACACAAGAGCCTGTCCTGTATGAACTATTACAACCCCTTTTGGCCCAGACAGCTGATTGTCAAAACACTCTTCTCATGGTGAGGGAATCTCATTGGAGGATTTCAAGCTTATAAGAATTCTACTGTAGCACAGAATAGTTCATTGTGTCCTTATCACACATTCTGAAAAGTCTGTTTCCAATATAAGGCCAAGTAAAAAAAAAAATTGGTGATCATCCTTTTTCAACAAAAATGTTGGGTCGGGGGGAAGTGTTTTTTTTTTTAGATTGATGGTAGAAAAGTATGTAGCGAATATTAAAATGATGTTGAAAACGTGAAATGGGGTCACCATCATGCTTCCCGTCGCTGTATTCCTGGTCAAATGCATCTAGTGCAGAGGCGATTGCTCTAAGACTGCAAGGGAAGCTCAGCTTCCCCTAAAATGTCAAAAAAATAAGTGATCAATAATATACTGTTGTGTGTACATGTCATTGACTAAATATGCGCTACAACGCGCTCAACTTTTGTTCAGAATCAGCTTCTTATCACTGGTAACGACGCGGCTTTACTCTCACTCATTCCCGCAGCTTCACAGTGCTTTAAACAGGGTGTTCAATAGCGAAGCAAAGCGTGCAGCGAAACAAGACGAGTCATTGGATAAATGCTGGGCTTTGTCCCGCCCATCTGACGCTCAGCGTCTCTGGGGGTCTATGGGGCAGTGGGCTGGCCTCGGCTGGCCTGAACGCTCAGCTTCTGCATGATGATTGGATGGCTGAATCCCTTTTTGATTGACAGCGAAATGAGTGAATCAGTGATCTTTCTGTGTAAACATCCGTGGGAGCATTTTTAAATTTTCATTCTGTTCTGAGTTGAACTGGAGACTTCGAGCTAGCAGGTGTAAATTTGAATAGCGCAAAATTTGAATGATTCTAGGCCAGACTAGCGTGTCTGTCGGGTGCTTTTTAGAAGGTCGGGCGGGGATGATCACCAATTGTTTTTTTTTTTACTTGGCCTAATCTCAGCACCCCAGTCATTCAGTTGTTGCACAAGGACAACTACAACCTACGACTGAACAAGTTCAAGACTAACAAAAAAGACAACATTGAGATTTGAGTTAGTATACAGAAATGGAACATAAAAAACAGTAAGTACTTGTGTCCTATATCTGTGCTCCTTTAGTCAGCTTACTCTGCTGACAGAGTTATGGAGAGTGCAACTCAACAACCCAGGAAAATGATTTGTATCATCTTCTCTTGCAGCCTCAAAGGTGTAATGAGTTCACCAGAACTAATATTTTGTAATCTGTACAATCCGATTTGGAATAATAATAATAATAATTAATAATAAAACCTTCCCAATGCAAAATATCAGAACTGTCAGTGTAAAAAGTATTTTGAAATTGACTTTCCATGTAAACAGGTCAACCCCTAGCTTACAATAAAACATTTTAAAAATTCTCAACGTCGCCATTAACTCCTACTTGAAAAACAAAAATGAAGGAAAGAAAAATTCTCATAGCTCTAATAAATACACTAAGGAAAATCTGAATTATTAAAAAAATGTAATTACCAATGTTGAGAATGGACATCTAAAAAGTAAGTAATTTCTTCTCCTTCTGAGGAAACTCATAAGCTAAAAGTGGCACACACAATACACAAACGGTATTTGGGGATATGAGACTCAGCTCTTAATGGGCTCAGGCAAAGTACATGGTGCGCAACGTATCCTGATGGATCTGCACTGCTTTGGCCAGGGCCTGTTGGTCTCTGCCATTACTCTGTCCAGAAGTGTGACTGCCTTCAGCACTGCCAAGGCACAAGACAAAACACAAACACAAAGTCTGTTACAACCACATTTGGCAAAAAAATCCATCAAATCTGCTAAGGTTTTATGTCTCTTTAGCAGACAATGTTGACTAATAAAAACTAGAAAGAAATCATTTCTTCGCATGTAAGAAAATTCAGCACCATATCAATCACTGCTTTTGGGACATGATGATGATTGGCATACATACCTGTCATGCTCTTTGTCCACTAGGTGGTAACGAGCACGGAAAGCCACCAGGTGGGCGTAGTAGGCTGGTGCAGGGATGGATACGGAGCGTGTGCAGCGCACATAGGTGTGGCAAAGTTGGTAAGTGAGTACCTGCAGCTCATCTGAGGTGAAATGGTTGTCATCCCACAACACGTGATAGTGAGATGGTCTGCTAGTCCCCTATGAAGAGCAGCAGTAATGAGCAAATATAAGTTACTCCCTTTCTTAAACATTTTTTGACTCTAGCCATGCAAGAGGTTGTGGTACATTAACCAGTAGGAAATCTGCCAAACTCCATATATTTTCACTTTACACAAACTCAGCAGGGAAAAATACATTCTAAATGTGTCAACCTGTGTCAATGTGCCAAGCAGTACCTGAATGCCAGCATGACTGCAAAGGTAAAAGTCGAATTCAGACGGATGAGTGATTTTTGTGTCAACTGTGGTGCCAGCAGGAATATTTCCACTCTTTCCAACCTACAACAGAGTGATTCAAACATCAGACATAAAATTTAATAAAAAGGTAAAATTCTAAAATAATAAATCAAGTACAATTTAAAATAACAAACCCTCTCATTCCTATCCATACAGAAAAGTCTAGTATGGTGTCTCTTCTGGACCACCACAAAAGTGATCCCTGGCTGGTAATCCTTCTCCAGTTTGATACAGGCCTCACGGATTGCCAGTAACTCATGTTGCAGAACCTAAGCAACACCCAGAAAGAACTAATTTACTCAGTTGAACACAAAGAAAATGACAAAAAAAAAAAGAAAACGACAAGTACTTACAACATAATAGGACAACATTTTACCTGGTTGAATTGACCTTCTGAAATCCCATCCCTGTAGTAGATGATGCGTGTGGGTTTAAACCGAGTGGACTTATAAAATTGAATCAAGAGTTCTCTGACCATTGCAGCCAAATCCTGAATAATATCCTGTCTGTGCTGCTGAACCCGCACTGTGGCACAGTATCGGCTGGGGTGGGCATCCATGCTGCCAACCACCTATACCAGATAGACATACATTTGGCATTGATTAAAGAATTGCAAAGGTTTTTGCAATTAAACATAAGCATATTTTATGCAGACTTATTTTTCACAAAACATTTATTTTGCTGTTGTGTACACTTCATGCACACTAACAAAACAATAATCTGACTTACTGCAGCAATGGAGGGCTTCTTTCCATCTCCTGCTGGAGGATGAGTCACATCTGCACCAAGGAAAATGACTGGCTGCTGAAACACCAAGGGTCTAGCGAGCAAAAAAAACACCACTGAATTTGAGAACACCAAATAAAATCACTACTGCACTGATTCCAAATGAACGGTTTCCTAATGATTTAAAAACTCATCTTTACCTGCCCTGTGGAAGGAGTATGTTGTTGACTCCACCCAGTTTAACATTAATCTTCAGGCAGAGGTTGGAAAGGGTTTGAGGAGTGGTTTTCTGGACATTTTTCACCTGCACACACTGTGTGGCCATTCCTAAAACTGTGTCCCCAACACGCTTCACCTCCGCTATTAGGAAATGGGACCAAAAGATTAGGATTAAGCAAAATACGAGGAAAAATGTTTTAAAATAATTTTATCTATTGCAGTCCAAGACATTTATAGAAATCAGTTGTGCATTAAGAGAAAGATTAACCTACCATACACAGGCGTCTTTCCTGGCAAGATGACCACGACGAGCTGCAGGCCCTGGTAGGTGTACTTCAAGTGCTTGAACATTGGTTCCACACTGTCAGCTCCTTGTGCATACTTACAGAAGCAGGGCTGGCCCTGGATTGGCATACCTGCATCACGTGAGATCTTGCGCAGTTGGTCTGTGAAAGCTCTGCAGATGTATACAGAATCAGTTCAGGATTCACAATAAAAGAATATCTTTGATGCGTCAAGTCTGAACAACTGACATCATAAACAGAACCTAGAGTTATATGGACTTACTTTAGAAGAAGTTCTGTGCATTGCCTCTGTGGAGCAAAGCAGGCAATGGCCCACACTTTGATCTCTATTCCAGTATGGAACTGTTTGTTTCTCATGTCCCACACACCTTGAATTGGGGTAGCTATTGCCTTATTCTGATTTTAAAAAAGATATAAAAAGTAAGCATATACCTACAAACAACAACATTTATTAATTCATTACATAGGACTACAGGAAACTGTGGAACTGGTTCATACCCTTCCTCCATAGAGAATTGATGGGGCCTGAAGTACCCGTCCATTTACTTCAGTCATTTCATCTCTTACCATGACCCCAAACTCACGTACATAAGGGTCAGTATTAAAGTTGGCACTTCTCATCTGCAACACACAAAATTCCATTTTAAATATAAAAACTAAGGTGACATGTATGTGCAGTCATTGAGCCTGTGAGTGACCAAGCTATAACAATTACAGAGCAGAACTGACCAGTTTGCTGATTTCATCCTGTCGGTCAGGGGCTGACCGGGCTGTGGCACGAATCATAGTGGATGTCTGATTGTCTGTCAGTTTCTTGATGCACCGCTGTCCAGCCACTATGTTACAAACCTAGGAGAAACCAAAAAAGACATCAAGCAAAGAAGACACATCACAACAAATAAACATCCAATAAGATAAGATGCATCTGCAGCCAACCTCCAGAGGAAGGTAGGTATGTTTCTGCTCCTGGCCAACTTGTAAACATGGCAGATGCGGATACCGAAGTACCAGTTTGTATTTGTCTTTGAAGTACTGGGCAACTGTACACTCAATGGTCTGTCCATTCTCCTGCTGTAACGGAAATCTATGAGGAAGCAAAAAAGTAAAAAGGGATTAAAATATTTGGTCAACTACTTCAGCAACGAGCAGTAATCAGCACAGACCTAAACAATTAATTCTGCTGAGGGACTGAGCTGCATAAATTTAGCAATCAATCATAATAGAAGAATATGTTCATTTTAATGTGGGATGAAGAGCACAGTACTGCAAGTTTAACAGTAAATGCTATTCTTACTTTACAGAACCCTAGAACAAACGTTCCCAATGTGCAGTCTTGCAGATATACCTCTACTGCCCATTTCTCTACACTCGAGATATCATTAACAAATTATCACCACCTTTGTGAACTGAATTAGCTGTCCCAGAGCATAGAAGATACAAAACAAATCTAGAACTAGAAGCCTACTAAGACCAAATAAAAACACCAATAAAAAAGGTTTCATGAAAGGATGTATTACGTCTGATGGCTCGCTGGTCTCCTGGTCACATTACAAACTCTGTACTTCCGCTTCATCTGTCCACAGTGTGTGATCTCTACCTTCAGACCTAAGAAAGGGCATACATCGGGAGGTCAAAAAATGAACATGCCAACGTAAATCACACTGGCTTTAAAACAGGAAAACATATGATACAGAATTGCAAACTGGAATCACCTTTTATCTCTTTGGTAAACTTCACTCTCTGGGAATCTGTTAGGGGTTTCTGTTGTTCTTCAATGCTTTTGAAATCCAAAACCTCACACATAAACTCAATCACTGGTTGGGCTTTGTAGAACGCAGTTGCCGACACTAATGAAAACAAATAAGAACAAATTTAGATATCCCTATTCACCACCACAAAATTGATAAAAAATTCACGAAAACAAGCATGCTAATTCCCACCATCAATGTTGAGCATCATTTTCCAAAGGGATGGTCGAACAGACTGGTGAAAACCAAACCATACTTCCCTCCCACCACCAAGGGGGTTAGAGCAACCCTCTGAAGGTGTGAAGAATGAGCGGCCAACGGGTGTGTACCTGGAGAGAAGACAAACAAGTAGTATCATATCAACATGGGACATAAGCAGCTATCCATTGCAGGAAATTTATTACGGATCAACAAGTTATACGCTAGTTGAATTACAGGATACCAAGATTCATGAACAAACAGTGCCCTCTTGTGGTGATAAAAACTGATTTTTTTTAAACAAAAAATAGAGAGAAAAAAATTATTAGGACTCTCATACATTGTTACTTATTTTTCTTGAATAATAATATAGACTTACATGGAAAAAATAATAATCAAAAGCAAAATAAAAAAATGGATCTAATAACAGCTTTTAATTTTAAACTAACATTTAGTTAACACTTATAGTCAGTTGTGAACAGCTGAGCCATGTTACCCCTAAAACATGTCCTTTAAGATGTGATTGCTGTGTAAAAACAAGTTTACTGACCTCATGGAGGGCAAATGTCTCATGACCACATCAAGAGCCTGAATGGTCTCAAAAGGGATGCTTGGCAGACGTCCAGACAGTGCTTCATGAAGAGCTTGCAGGCTAACACAAGACACCCACTTTATAGCAACTTTAAAGCTCCTGTCTTTCCCTTCTCCAGGAATAGTCACCTCCAGCTCCACCTAAAACAGCATTACACAGGTCAAGAACCAACACCACACTGTTTAGCATTTTATGTGATGGGTGTAATCAATAGTATGCAGAACAGTTTCAGAGAGTCAGAAGGTTTAGCAAATTTCAGTGACTGTCACTTTCACAATAAAAATAATTGAAAGAAAAACAAATTAAAACAAGTACTACAATGTTACAAACTCTGTTTTCAGAAAAGTTGGGACACTTTCTAAAAAGTAATAACTGAAATATGTAATTTATTCAGTCACTTGAGCCATTATTTAACAGGTAATGGACACAAATTTTCAGTGTTTTAATTATTAAATTAATTCTATTTAGTCAATAAATTCTATTTATTAAATCCCATTTATTAAATATCAATAAATTTTGAAATTGATACCAGCAACACACTCAAAAAAGTTGAGCTCCTTAACAGTTCGTGGTCTGTTATCTGATGCTCCTCTTCATGACCTGCCAGACATTTCAAATAGGACACAGCTTTGGACTGCAGACACGTCAATGTCTTCATAGTCACACCATTGTAACTCATGCAGTATGAGACCTGGCATTGTCCTGGTGCAATAGATGTGAAGTTCTTGGGAAAACATGTCATCTTGATGGTAGCATACGTATCTCCAAATTAACAATACAAGTCTCTGAATCAATGGTATCTTCACATGTATGCAGATCACTTACACCGTGAGGACAAATGCACACCCAAGTCATCACAGATGATGGTTTTATGCAATTGTGATTTGTAACGGCTGTAAAGTTTATCATTGAAAATGCTGAAAATATTTTCTTTGTACTCTTGTCTGTTAAAAAATGTTTCAAGTAAATTAACAAATTATATATTCAGTTTTTACTGCATTTCTAGAAAGTGTCCCAAACTCAAAGTCAGTAACAGCCCTCATCACAAGACATTCTTACCTTGTCTCTCCCTATGGGTAAGGGCATTGCCGTGTACAAATTTTTCCTCCCATCATACACAGGCTTTCGATCGCCAAATATCTGAGTTTTAAAGTGCTGGACCATGTGCTCGACAATTTCACTGAAAAAATAAAAAAAAGTTTTCAGGTACAAATATATTTGTCTATATATGAAACTTTTTTTAATTCAAAACATGGAAGTTACCGGTTGACCCTCCGTGGGCACTTCTCTGGTTTGATGTCAATGTCATAATGATACATCTCCAGTTTGGGGATTTCCATCTCAAAGAAGTTGGCCTGCAATTTGATTGTCCTGCCCATGGTGCCAAAGTCTGGCCGCTGTGGTGGTTTGAACGCATACTCAACTGGTGGAGGAGATGGAGAAGCTGCTGCAAAAATCACACACACACACACACACACACAAACACACACTAAATACACGTTTTCTGAGTCTGTACATTAAATCCTCCAAGAACCTGCACTCTGAAATTAGGTTAACACTACTACACTAGATCCTCAAAAAATACTCGTATCAGCAAAATGACATACTTCTTGATAGAGAAAATCTTGACTTCAATCTCTCAAATATTTTTATATTACAGTTCAAAAGCATATGCTAGACTACAGGAAAGTTAACTACTATAAGTTAAAGACAAAAACCTGACACTATAAACCAACCTATGAATGGAATGAGACCAACAGTAGCCTATAGTGTCGCACTATAACACAGTGAAATGAACAATGTCCAAAGTCAAAAATTCAGAACTGTCAATAAACAAATATTATACAGTGTTATCCAATGGTGATATTACAGTCTCACTGGCACAAAATTCCATTCATAGTTTGGTTCTACAATACTGAGTGACCTCACTAAAACACTAACTGAAAATCTGTATACATATGCACAGAAAGCATTCCTCTAAAAGATTTTAGAAATAGCTACCGGTACTTTAAATTTGTTTTTTTTGTTATCTGTAAAACAGATAATTAAATATAGTCCATAACTACATTTCATCTGTGTATGAAATTAGGCTAATGGAAAATCCATCCTTAAAACCATTCAAAGACGTTATAAACTGTTGGTGGTTCAAATAAGATTAGAATTTAGAAATATTACATATTCATATAAAAATACCAAAATCAAGTATCCTGACAATGTGTTTGTTCTTCCAATAACAAAAACATCTTCAAATGACTACTCATCTTCTGGCTACCTTTAAAAGGCTGAAAAAGGTAGTATAACTAGGGATTGTTTTAACGACATCTGTCGTCGTGTTGACCAAGTTTTTTAAAGGAAAACTTTCCTATTTGAATGGTACAAGAAGGTCAACATCCAGAAAGGAACTGATGTGATTGCTGGTGTATTTTAACTCCATCTGATGTATCTGCTTTAAAAAAATTTAACTTTACATTATTTACACTGTCCTATTTGTTTTTATGCCTATGCACCCACTGCATTCGGGTCATAGTTTAGTTAACCCTTAGATGCATGAGTGACTGGACCCTACACTCTTCCATAAGTGGGTCTTTTTTGACCCGTATTAGAATCAGTGTTTTCATGCCACTTTTGTCATTTTGACTCAAAATAATAATTTATATTATATATTTTTTTACTACAAAGTATGTTTTATTACATACTTATTACAGATGTTTTATGTGAGTGTGTGTGTGTGTGTGAGTGAGTGAGTGAGTGAATGTGAGTGAGTGTGAAAATGAGTGTGTGAGAGTGAGTGAGTGAGTGAATGTGAGAGTGAGTGAGTGTGTGAGAGTGAGTGAGTGACTGTGAAAATGAGTGAGTGTGTGAGAGTGAGTGAGTGAGTGTGTGAGAGAGAGTGTGAGTGAGTGTGTGACTGAGTGTGTGAGAGTGAGTGACTGAGTGTGAGAGAGTGAGTGTGTGTGTGTGTGTGTGTGTGTGTGTGTGTGTGTGTGTGTGTGTGTGAGTGTGTGAGAGTGAGTGAGTGTGAGAGTGAGTGAGTGTGAGAGTGAGTGAGTGTGTGAGAGTGAGTGTGTGAGAGAAAGTGAGTGAGTGTGAGAGAAAGTGAGTGAGTGTGAGAGAAAGTGAGTGAGTGTGAGTGTGTGTGTGAGAGAGTGAGTGAGTGAGTGAGAGTGTGTGTGAGAGTGAGTGAGTGTGAGTGAGTGAGTGAGTGAGTGAGGAGTGAGTGAGTGAGTGAGGAGTGAGTGTGAGAGAAAGTGAGTGAGTGTGAGTGTGTGAGAGAGAGTGTGAGAGTGTGTGTGAGAGTGAGTGAGTGAGTGAGTGAGGAGTGAGTGAGTGAGTGAGTGAGTGAGGAGTGAGTGAGTGAGTGAGTGAGTGAGTGAGTGAGGAGTGAGTGAGTGAGGAGTGAGTGAGTGAGTGAGTGTGAGTGAGTGAGTGAGTATATATCTATAAATATATCTTCCTGACAGTCACAGTTGATAAGAATCAAAAGTTCCCATGAAATTCCATAGGAAATGAATGCGGGTCATTTTTGACCCACTTATGGAAGTTTGGGGTAGTAATTCAAAAAATTCAATTTCTTAAAATGTATAAAAGGTAAAACAAAAAATTTAATTGCATGATATCAGTAACATGTTTTCTGAGGAATACCTGGAATATGAAATTATTAAAAATTTTCATTACAAAGAAATTGCAAAAAATGACCTCACCGGGTCAAAAAAGACCCACTTATGCATCTACGGGTTACTCTAGTTTACAGTTAAAATAGTAGAAAAGGTGGCTATTTATGTAATTATACTGCAATAAACTGTTCAGTCCTAATATTATAAGAACTTTGTACAATATATTTTAATTTTAATAACAAAAACAAATGTGTGTATGTAGTTAATTAAAAATAATTCAGTCTATTTAGTATCACTGACTTCCTCTATATAAAACTACACACACCCACAGTGATTTGTCCTGAAAAAAAACCCACTGTTCTCTGGTTCCCACTGAGAACAAACTTCAGGTTCGTAAACGTATTTTTGTTGCTGGAAATGCATCAAATGATTCAAAATTACATTTGCGAACCAGAACAGAAAAAAATGAGCAGACCTCAAAGTTATGTTCTGTTGTGTTCTGTGTACAGTGGCCTGTGTTAGCTCATCACTTTCTATCTGAAATGGCAGCCTCTGTTACTCAAGCTTATCAGACACAAAACCTGGCAGTTTTTCACATAGCAACACAAACATTTCCCAAGTTTAGAAATCTGGCTGAGTCAAGAAGATTCAGGAGACCTTCAGATTTCAAAGTTTATTCAAAGATGATGATGGGCACAGCTTGAGCCTGTCACCAATTCATGGGAGAGATTAAGGGGTATAAGGATCGGGGGTAGGGTTTTTGAGAGAGGGAACACCTGGAGAAAGGTGTGAATGAGTCGTTGGAAACGGTGATAGTTGGAGTAGAGGGGGTTTTGCCCAGACTAGAGTTTTCTAATCATATGCAAACAGGATGGTAAGAGGCATTGTCTAAAGAATCTGAAAGTCAACATGCACTATTCACAAAAAGTTAGGGATGTTTGGCTTTTGGGTGAAATGTATGGAAGACGTAAAAAGTTCACACTAGTGTCATAGGGCAATCAAGTAGAAGCATGCAATGGTGATTTCCTCATCTCAAACAATTTACTGAAACAAAAGCCAGCAGTGGAGGGTAAACCACAACAAAAAATATCAATGTCTCAATAACGTGTCATGTGTCCTTGAGCATCAATTACAACGTGACAATGACATTTTACGCTGTTCACAAGTAGACTTATTGTCTGCTGAGGCATGGCATCCCACTCTTCTTGAAAAGCGGCCCTCAGGTCAGTGAGGTTCTAGGGTACAGTTTCGAGGCTCTACATGGCGACTCAGCTGATCCCATAGGTTTTCTGAGAGATTCAGGTCTTGAGAAAGTGCAGGCCACTCCATCTGAGATACCCCAGCCTCCAGCAGCTATTCAATAATGATGCAACCTCAATGAGATGGAGCATTGTTGTCCATGAAGATGAAATTACGCCTATGTTTTTCATAAAGAGGCACAATGACTCGATTAATGATGTTATTAATGTAGTATGAGCCTGTACCATTCACAAAATGCAGGGCCGTTCTGTATTGACCTGCCCACACTGTAACACCACCACTACCAAAGGCTTGACAACAGTGGCTGATCCATAGCGCTCTCCTTCATGTCTTCAACATTGTTGGCGGCCATCATTCCTGCTCAGCATGAACGGACTCACCAGAGAACAGCACTGAGGCCTACTGGTCCCTGGCATGCAGACCACACCAATGTAAACGGTTCTGAATGGTCTGACGTGACACTTGGGTGCCTCTCACCTCCCTTACATATGCCTGGAGATGTGTGGCATTCATCATCTGGTTCCACAGGTCACTGTTCACAATGTAGTGGTCAACAATGAATGTGGCCAAGGGATGTTCACTTTTATCACTTTCAGTGACTCTTCCAGTCTCTCTGTATCTCCGTTGCAACCAGCTGATGACACTGCGAAACTTTAAACTCAGAGGTCACTTCTGTCTGAGAACATCCTGTTTGAAGCCTCGCAATGGCAAGGTACCGTTTATCAATTGTCAGGTGTTGTCTTTGTGTCATGATGTCAAAGTGTGAACAGCATGATGAGGAGGACTGTTTAAATACCAATTAAAACTGAACCAGGAAATTTATTGGTCGATCCATGGAGCAAACACCTGTTGTGCATTTTGCTGTTAAGCCCCTTGTTAGAGAACAGCAAGTTGTACACAAAATATTGAAACACTGAACAGTTGGACATGTGCATTCAAAAGTTTAGAGGAGGTCACATTACGTTCACCTGTAAAGGTTAGAGTGTACTTTAGGTTCATCCTGAAATTTCACCCGAAAGCCAAATATCCCTAACGTTTTGTGAGTAGTGTATGTTGAACAATAGAAGCTTAATCTAATAAGATACAATTTCTTTCACAAGGCCATTTCTGAATAAAATAAAACACCTCCATTTAGTCTACTAGCACCAGTTCACCCTTCTTGTTTAACACTAACATCAGACTAGCACTTTATTTTCCTGCTCAGCAGTTAACTCAGTATGACGTTCAGTGTGAATAATGAGCCATGTTTAAAAATTACAATTAACATCTGCAATTCTAATACCTCATCCACAGCCAAAATCACGTACAAAATATTACCATGTAATCTGTGCAAACTTTATAAAGTGATTATTTTATCTTGGACCCCGTGGTTGCATGTGTATTAACAAGGACACACTCAGTCATATGCTGTTTTGACATATGACCTCAGCACATGTCCGAAGAGCCAGATCCAGACATTATACTGTGTTGTCCTTTGACACGTATAGTGTGGAGCTAGAAATTGTCCCTGTCAGATGTGTTCCCAATACAAGGAAGAGGTGCAGGTGTGTCAGGTGAGGTGGTACCTGTGTAGCATTTGTAGGAGGCACAGTGTGACTTGTGTTGGAAAATTGCAATGTTTTGTTTAGAGCACACTGATGGCAGACAAGATGACTGACTCTTCCATAATGATGACTATTTTTGCATCAATAATAAAATAGTACATGTATCTGCTCATACCAACAAAACCAATAACAGAGTGCAAACAGAGTCATCAACACGCCCACTATGAATTCTCTGCTCTATTCACACATATTCATCTAGAGATTTTACAGACTTTGTACTGTGTGGCTGGTTGGATAAAGTCCTAGTATTGTCCAAGTCATTAGTTTCTGACATTTGCTTTAACACAAACAGCTCTTCCGGATAAAAGTTTAGGGTTACTGTGCATGTGTGAAAGATATAGAGTATGAAATTTTACTATGTGTAAATAAGTTGGTCCGATTTATAACATATGATTGTTTCCTGCAGGTTGTAAAGCAAACAGGCCAGGTAACCAGCCTAAAGGATAGTTCAATATAATGGCATGTATTAATTATGGAATCTAAGTTTACAGTACACACACTACACGTTTATAAAGTGCACAGTAATCTCAATTTACAATGACTACAATGAAAATACAAATATCAAACTGGACTCAATATCAGCAAATACTCAGCATTAAATTAGGGCAGCTTGAGGCACAAGTGGGGTTGTTTCTGCTAAATAATTTAAAAGTATTTGAGGAAGACAAATTTTGCACAAGCAATATACACATCCCTGTTATAAATAGAAACGCAAACTTTATTTCTAGCAATTACACTTTATGAACAATTCAGCCTTAAGCAAAAAGTGTGCAAATGTCACAACTAACACCATAGAGTGGGTGTAAATATGTAAAAAAAATTAAGGAACTATTTACAGCAGTTGTATAAGCCAAATGAGTATTGCAATCAAAATGCATAAAATACATGCATCATATATGGACCTCTCCCACTGCTTCTCTTTAAGGGGTTTGTTGTAACAATGTAGTATAATCCCACCATTTGAAACCTGTACTTTAACCTGGAGACCTATGACTGAGGGATTTAGATGCTTCACAATGATATTATTTTACAGTCACCAAGAGGGATATTAAAATAATATTGATTTGAATTATGTGTCTTATACATATAACTTAGTAGTCCAAAACATTTATGATAAAAAGTTGTGTTTATGGTATAAAAACCCATCTCTCTTCCATATAAGAGGACTAAAGCATATTCTACTTTTACTTTTCACTACATGTGACATTTATGTTAGATTGTACTGTGCATTAATTTGTGTCAGCTGTCCACTACTTGGGCTTTAAACAGCAGAGCAAAAATTTAATTGGGACATCCCCAAGTGAGACATTAAACAACAGCACTTCAATAATGACCACCAACATCACCTTTTGTGAGCACTTTCACTTTTCATGCAGTAAATTAAGAAAAGTAATACATTTTACATTTGACTGTAAGAGCAAAAGCCCCAACAAAAAATGAAGACAGACACCTAGTCATTTCTACAAGTTCACTTTGTAACCTCGAAGTCCTCTAATAGATAATGTATAATAAAAATTGATTAAAAGTAACAACTGAACCATTCAGCATTTTGGGAGCTAACACAGATTGCCTTTTAGCGCAACTGGCCAATGCCCAACTTCCATTGAGGGCAGGGCTATATGTCATATTTAACTGGTCCAATCTAGACACAAAACATGTTATAAACATGTTTATTACTAAACAAAATGGCAACAAAATCCTGTGAAATAAACATCCTCTGATCTTAAACATAAAAAAGCAGTGAATTAAAACTAGTCAATATGCATACGGCAATCAGTACTTTCAGTACTTAGTAGGTTTTGAATTATTTCTAAAATTACATTCAAATGAAAATAGCAATAAATTCTGGGATTGGAGTACTAGCAGTAAAAAAATGTGGGAATTTTCATGCATGCCGACCTGTACTGTGTAGCTCAAAGTTGAAATTAATCAAATGAGCTGTTGAGCATGGACATGGAACTGATGTCAGAACTCCATGTATTGCTTGTTAAGCTAAATGAGATTCAATCAGTAGTTTTCAGATTTTCTGATCTGGAAAGTGCTGGTAATCTAGCAAAATAAAGCCCATCACTTTGGAAAGATTTCTGACTTTTGTTGCAGTACTTTTGGTATCGGTCAAATTTGGTCTGCAGTTTGGTGGCTTATTTGTTGTCTTGACTGTCTTTGCTAGTTTTGCTCTTTTCCGATACTCACTGTACTGGGTTGAGTTATGTATACCCAAGTGAAGTATAGGACTAATTGCATTAAATGTCTTTACTTTGTTTCCCCCACAAGGCACATTTGTTTTACAAATTGTACAAATAGCTTTAGCCGAGTCTGGGTCAGATTTGGTAAGAAAAAAGAAAAAAAAAACTACTAGACTGACAACATGTTTTCCTTGAGCACACACAGTGAAATTTGGCTCATGCAATTTTGCATCACTGATCACCGTTCAGGACCAGCAAGGGTTTAAAAAATATCAGGTGATTGCATTTTGGGCTGAAAATCAAATCATTCCAATTCAAAGATTATTAATCCTTCAATCTCTATTAAAAACCTATCAGCTTTTTGACATTAACTTTAATGTTGCTTATCAAAACTTGGCCTAGAAGAAGACCATTTCAAAAACTAAAAAAAAAAATTACTTTGTCAACATCACCCCCAGCAAATATGCTGCTGTGCAGTTACACAATGAAGACACAAAGTAGGCTTGTGATCAGCAGCATATATGCATCACGTCTCTCAAAATGAATTTATGTGACAATATTCTATAAAAATCTAAATTTATAAATCTAGCTATTAATATAATTAATATAATATAAATATTCTATTTGTATGAGACAATGATTTTCAAGAGATGGTATTGACCCTCATTAGCTACTAGATAAAAAAAAAAAAAGTTTCAACCCAGCTTATCAACACCAAAAACGTGACATGTCTTGAAGATATGACAGTCTAGAGGTCTGCCCTGCAACCTTTCTCACCCCTTTATCAAAAAGACCACACTAGCAACTCAACAGCCTGCCTCTACCCCACCTACACAACAGAATTACCTCTTGTTCCCAATATGCAATAGCAAAATATAATGTTGTAGCCATTTTCTATTGTGTCCATCAGAAACCCTTATTTTTCAATATTGCAAGCACACCAAAGTGGATGGATTCAGTTAATCCAACAACCAGCTGTACAAAATTTTATGCACAAACTGGAAATATGAACTGCTCACCGAATCAAAAATGAAAAACTGTACAATGAATTCAAAAACACAATTTTTGAGGCACATCATCATAGCAGCTTGTGTGCAAAGTAAAGTAAATTTACAAGCACCAAATGTGTCTTGGCACATCTATATGTTAAAGGGAAAACTGTTTGTTTAAGGTGAACAATTCCTTTAAGCTCAACACTACCAAAATTATGATAATATCATCCAAATTGCATTAATATTTCCTAACATAAGCAGAATTTGATTGGCATACTTGCAGATGTGTCTAACTAGAAATGAACTAGATATTTAAGAATTAGTTAACTTGAGTTACTAGCTAAATAACAGCTTCTTTACACTGAAGGCAGAGGGGCAGCAATGGTGCTCTAACTGTGGGGTTAACTTAGCCAGGTTAAAGTCATTCATGCATTAATAAATGGTACTGTAACTACCACTAAAAATTACTGTTTGAGTTGCCTAAAATGTGAGCTAACTGAATCTAAAAATATCTGAAATGTCTAAAGCATAGTAAACACATAATAAAATCTATTGAACCGGAGAGTAAAATAAATGTAATCCAATTGGTTATACAGCTGATTTAACCTGACAATCAAAAAATAGTAGTCTGTGGCAAGTAACTACAATAAAATGTTGTAAAATGTGTAAAAAATTAAGAGACCACTGCAAAAATATTACTTTGTCGTTTTACTGCTTATGGAGGTGTTTGAGTAGTAATAACATTTTAGTTTTATTTTATAAACTATTAACATCCCAAATTGCAAAAAAAAAAAAAATCATTAAGAGCATTTATTTGCAGAAAGTGACAACTGATCAAAATAAAATGAGTTGTTTTCACACCTCAAATTACTCAAAATAATATTCATGTTTAAACCCCACAAAACTAATGATTTAAAATAAATAAAGCCTTATTCTGATTCTAAAGTAGCTGGTGGAATAAGCCTAATTTTGCATGGCCTTACACGTTGCTGTTTGTTGACTTTATGCCACTTCTGGTACAAAAATTAAAGCAGCTTGTGGCTTATGACTGTCCATCTTCATTTTGATCACATGTTCGAGAGTTTCAGGTCTGGAGACTGGGTTAGACATTTGAAATGGTCTCAATTTTTTTCCCCAGAGTTGTATACAGATAGCTAGTTAAATTAGAGTTGCCTCATTCAAAAATACATAAACGTGAACGTACTGGTAACTGTATATAACTTAGCTGGTACTATAAGTGAGAAATAATATTCGTGAGACGTTAATTTGTTACATTTAGTTAGCTATGTTGCAAGTTGAGCAAGTTAGCCAACTTAGCACCAACACTTGCAAGCCTCGTTTAGCCTGAAGAGCGTCCAAAGAAGCTTAGGCAGAGAGCTAGCAGGCTAACAATAACACAGCAAGGCCTACTAAGCAGGCGGATTTAAGAGGAATAAACGGTGTACATCAATTCAAAAAACAAATGTAGCAATTCAATTCATACAGCAGTTAAAATGTCTATCGAATAAACGTTGTCTTCTCCTAGAGGTAAGCAGTATTTGCTAAAAGCGAACACAGTCCCCTAAGTTAGCCAGCTAGCTTAGCAGTTATCCAGTAGCTTAGCGTACGATACTCACCAACAGCTGCTCCACTCGCGAACATCTTACTTGTTGTGGATTTCAGCTGAATTCGCCACTCGCACCGCGATTACTTTTGCCTCTAATACGTGGCAACGTGCATAAGCGATCGAGAAAGTTACGTTACCAATAACAGAATCGATGTTTTTGGTTTGTTTTCGCGGAAAACAGGGTTTTAGGCGAGTGGTAGACTGAACTGGCTCCGCGGGTCCCTCCGCCCCTCCTCCCCAATCACCATCACAACAGCGCCAACCATCCGCCTGCACACAGAGCTATGAGGTCACAGTCAGCACAGAACAACCGCTCAGACTTCTACTGCCAGTTCTAATACACAACAAACACTTTTCATTTATAAATACGGCGTTGGAAGCGGAACTTTTACGTATTTTATGCAATAACACGTAATAATTGTCGAAACAATAACACACACACACACACAAACTACATACACTGCATTACATTGTACATTAAGAACAGTACAAACATTTAAAATAATAAGAAAGAAAGAAAGAAAGAAAGAAAGGAAGAAAAATGCCACAATGATAATCAGACAATGTGGTGATCTCCATGAGGAAGGCAATGCTCTCGTATGTTTATGTATTTATTTATTATGAAGTCATTCAATGCTCCATTTCTATTTTAAAAACCTACATTTTGTGAATTCAATTACAAAAATCTTTTGTTATTAATAAAATCTTTAGTAAATAAAAAATGTAAAACAGCAACATAGTCAAGAGCAGTATTAGAATTAGTGTACTAAGAAAACAGTGGAGTGCATCATTGCGTCATTTCCGTTTTTTTTTTCGGACGCGAGGGTTCCCTTAAAATCGTTACACAAATTTTCGGAGGTTTTAAAAATCACTTATCGCGACTTTTAGTGTACATTGAAGCTCTACAACACGTGTTCTTACTGATTCTCACAAAAACAAAATGTAATTTACTATAAACATACTCGCTGTGTGGTTCACGTTCTTTCTCCACCGCACGATGGCGCCATTCTACCATTAGTTAATATATTCTGATTTACGATCCTTTCAACTAGCTCTCAACCTCAGATTTAGTTATAAATACATCATTTATTATTTAGTTATTATAAAAAAAGATCTAATAAACACTGCAACTGGCAATTAAACGCAGCTTTTGCTGTTGCATTTGTTGACTGAGAGCAGGAAAAGCTCTTAACAATAACTCATGTAAACACATGTAAACAAGGGTAAACAATGCGTTGTATTAATGCGCCCAGTAGTCTCAAAACACGCCACTGCTTTTTCTGAACGCATTTTTGTTCAGCATAACACAGATTTAAAGAGAAACACTCTTGCACACATGTTATTTATAAGTCATTGTTGAACATAGTGGCTTACTAACACTTGGCGCAGCGTGTCTCTGTTTATTTAAAGTTCAAAAGCGCTCATTTGCTGTCCTATGCCCTTGGCTGCTTGTTTGTAAACGCGCTGTAAAGCTGCTCCCGTAAGGCCGCAGTGTTTTGCTCAGTGCGTTAGGGAGTAGCTGTATGTGCGCCGTGGCCAATGGAGCTGGATCCTCCCTGCAGTGCGTAACGGCGCCCTTCACGATTTAACCAAGTGTTTGCTGCAGGGCTTCCAGCAGTCTTCAGGAGCAGAGCGAGCACACAACATGCGAGTGTGAACTTCAGAGCATTACACAGAGCTACAACCGCCTACTGTACACACACACACATACACACAGACATATTCAGACACACACGCCATGACTGGAGTATTCGACAGGAGGATTCCCGGGACGAAAGCTGCAGATTTTCAGAACGCTTTCCAACTCTCCGCCATGCACCACCCGCCTCAGGAGTCTCCCACCCTGCCCGAGTCCACGGCCACAGACGCGGGTTACTACAGTCCCGCCGGAGCGCACCATGGCTACTGCTCCCCCAACTCCGGCTCCTACGGAAAACCTCTCAACGCCTACCCGTACCAGTACCACGGAGTCAACGGGTCTGCTGGAAATTACTCCGCCAAATCTTACCCAGACTACGGCTCCTACAGCACCTCAGCCTACCATCAGTACGGAACATACAGCAGAGTGCAATCACAACCGAGCCCACAAGGTAACATTATTATTATTATTACTATTATTATTATTATTATTATTATTATTATTACCCAACTTCTGGTACTATTCGAGTATTATTATTATTATTATTATTATTATTATTATTATTATTGTTAGTGTTAGTAATTGTAATTGTAATAGTGTAGTATGTGTAATTGTGTTATTACTGCTTTTTTATTTTTTCACTATTCTCATTTTTCAACATTTTATTTCATTTTAATAACAATAAAAAGACACGTCTACATCCTCCTCCTCCTCCTCCTCTGTCAAGACTTTACTAAATGAGTTGGATAAACCTCTGGACATGTTTCAGATCGTTTACATTCTGATGAAAAAGCACAGATATAAAGGGAACTGTGCAGAATATGATGAGGAATGTTAACATGAGTGTACTGGTGGCAGCGAGCTCAGTGCTCTTAAAGCTCCTGGTCATGTAGTCCATGAGTCTCAGTTCACATCAGAGAAGTGAAGGACCGTGTGTATTCACTTCTTCTCTCTCTCTCTCTTCTGTGCGATAGAGAAAGAGACAGTGGAGCCGGAGGTGAGGATGGTGAACGGCAAACCGAAGAAAGTGCGGAAGCCCCGGACCATTTACTCCAGCTTCCAGCTCGCCGCGCTGCAGAGGCGCTTCCAGAACACGCAGTACTTGGCCCTGCCCGAGAGAGCCGAACTGGCCGCTTCACTGGGCCTCACCCAGACACAGGCACGAGCACTTCACTCTCTTATTTCACTGTACAAATGTATTATATTATATTATATTATATTATATTATATTATATTATATTATATTATATTATATTATATTATATTATATTATATTATATTATAATAAATATATTTATTATTATATAAGCCGTAATAAATATAGTACAAGTAAATAATACATTTTATAAAACGTATATTGAATTTTTTATAGATTATAGCGTTATTATTATTATTATTATTTAATATTATTATTATTATTATTATTATTATTATTATTATCAGTAGTAGAAGTAATAGTAGTAGTATTAAACAGTTTTTTGTTTTTGTATGGAATTATGAGTATTATGTGTTTGTTTATCTCTCTCTCTCTCTCTCTCTCTCTCTCTATATATATATATATATATATATATATATATATATATATATATATATATATATATATATATACATTAATACTACATACTATTAGTGTAATAATACTATATGCTATTATAATCTTATATAATTAGGTAGATCTATTCAGTGCACAATAATATTCTACAAATATTGATTCTCTTACTATCATTATTGTCTTACGTTCCCTTAATGTTTATTTTATATTAACGTATCTTTCTTTGGCTTTTTATGCGCATTATTTAGGCCTATTTAGACGTTATTATATATGTTTTTCAGGCCTGTTTGGTTGTTATTTAGGCCTGTTTACATATTATTTAGGCTTGTTGTTGTTGTTTACATGTGTTGCTCACGCGCCTCGTTCCTCTGCAGGTGAAAATTTGGTTCCAGAACAAAAGATCGAAGCTGAAGAAGATTATGAAGACCGGAGAGTTGCCCCCAGATCACAGTCCCAGCTCCAGCGATCCTATGGCGTGTAACTCCCCCCAGTCTCCAGCAGTGTGGGACTCGCAAGCCCCCCCACGACCACCGCACCAGCCCCAAAGCTCCACGTTTCTGGAAACCCCCCCGTCCTGGTATCCCCCCTCTGCCACAGTGAATTCTCACCTGCAGCCTCCCAACTCGTTACAGCACTCACTGGCTCTGGGATCAGGAACGTTGTACTGAAATCTCTCTCTGACGTCTCTGTTGTATCGGACTGATGTTACACGTTTCTCTCTCTTTTTTTCTTTTTTTTTCTGAAGAATATGCAATGTATTTGATTTGACAGTCATAGAACAAAAAGCAAACAAAGCCGTGTATAATGTGTAAATGTGTGCATGTAATTTATTGCATTTGGAAGACTTATTAAATGTTTTACATGGACAATGGACCCCAAACACTCTCACTGGTGCCTTGAATTGAAACCTCAACGCTTTGTGCATCTCTGGATGTGCCATCATTAAGAGCAACGTGAAATAAACTAGGCAGTGTGTGTTTTTCTTTACCTTTACTCTCTGAGTCTATGTCGTGCTTTTTGTACACCGCTGTACAGTGAGGTATTGTGTCGTCCTGTGGATTAAGAGGGGGGCTGAAGGAGCCTCGTCTTCTGGACACGTTGCTGTTTTGTGAGTTTGCTGCATTATTCAGGAGCGGACACGCGAGCTCCGGACATGAAGCCCGAGGCCCGGCTCTACTGCTGCTCGGGGGATGTATTTTTGGTGCGTTTCTGGACTAAACCAGACCAGAGCAGACTAATAAATGCTGTTCTGTTTAGACTATATGCCTCATTAATTTCAGCCTTTATTGAGTTTTGTTTTTGTTTTGTTTTTTTTTCGTTCTGAGATGAAGGTCTGTTATATTAAACAGGCTGCAGTTGGGCTACATGTTTTACTTATTATTATTATTATTATTATTATTATTATTATTATTATTATTATTATTATTTATTGAGCTCTATAATAACTGTAAACCTATTTTTGATGGTTTAAGAGCAGCATAACATTTCATTTGTACAGCGTTGTTTCATATATAAATATACAAATCTCCATGACGTTGTATCTTGATTAAAAGAAAACATTACAAATTAAAAATGGCGTTTTTAGCAAGAAAAGCATGTATTGGTGCATTCAAAGCAAGAAAGTCCAGCCCTTGTATGGCCAAATGGGCTAAGGCAGCGTCTCAACATTGAATTTAAGAAACTCGAGTTCAGGCTCACGTGCTCACCTGAACTCGTTCTTCTGACACCACACCTGGCCTGCGGGTACTGCGCATGAGCACGCTCGGCCTTTAGATGCAGGTGTATGTAGACTATAAGTCTAATCCACTTACGTACAAGCAGTACACAAATAAACAACAGAGCCCAACACAGCCCAGCAATAAGCTAAGTTAGATTACTGAAAGGCTTAATAAACAAAACACTGTGTTGGTTTTGTTGATCTCTGTTTATCGTTTAAAGCCTCGTGCACGCACACGCACACACATGCACGCACACACACGCGCGCGCGCGCACACACACACACACACACTTCTCTGTGCCATTATATCGAGAGCCTTGTTAAATTCCGACTGAACATTTTGCACTCCCCGACTCCCTCTGCAAATGGCGTATGAATAATGACAGTTAGCTTTACTGGACAGCTTCAACTGTAACACTCCACAATAATTACACTTCCACCAGGATTAGGCTTCCATTATCATAATCTGGACATTTACAATTATCTATCATTTGCAAAGATGCGCTTGCTTCTTGATTGCAGAAGGCTTTTTTTTCAGTCCAGCAGCTCAGCAGCACTAAACACTGACAGTAATAACGGTTAATTTTTGCAGGCGATATATAAGAGGTGGCCGGGTGTGCAAACACTTCCACACCTGGATTTGCTTATGTTGAAGCACCAGCGCTGAGCAGGACGGGCCGAGCCGCGGTGTGCGCCGAGAGCTGAGCCTCTGCCTGCAAGGTAAGCACTGGCTTGGACTGAGATGCAGACGGACACAGCTGTGGTCAGTGGCTCACAGAGCACTGGTGCTGATGGGGAAATGAAGCCGTGGAGAAGAAGGGCAGTGAGACAGGCACGAGGATCTAATGCTGCAAGCAGTTTCTAATGTCGTGTTAGAAATAAGGCTTGGAAATAGTGTTAGGATCTCTCTCTCTCTCTCCTCTCTCTCTCTCTCTCTCTCTCTCTCTCTCTCTCTCTCTCACACACACACACACAACCTTATCTACCTATAGATATCTTTACTAATATTACATCTGTGCCTGCATGTCTGCATGTGTTTGCTTGTTTAATCTGTTTTACTGTCTGTATGACTGTCTCTATATATCTGTGTATGTGCATATCTTTCTATGTGTCTGTCTGTCTATCCGTCTGTCTTTCTCTGCGTCTATCTGTATGTCAGTTTATATCTGTCTGTGTGTCTGAATATATGTGTGGATGTCTATATAAATCTTTATTTGTCTGTCTGTGTGTGTCGGTATGTTTATATATCTGTCTGTCTGTATGTCTCTACATATACCTGTATGTCTGTCTGTCTGTCTGTCTGTGTCTTTATGTCTCTACATATATCTGTGTCTGTCTGTCTGCCTGTCTGTATATTTGTCTCTGTGCCTTACGTCTGTATATCTGTCTGTTTGTCTGTCTCTGTCTGTCTGTCTGTTTGTTTGTATCTATGTCTATATATTTATCCGTCTGCCTCTGTGTCTTTCTGTGTTTCTGTCTATACGTATACCTCTGCGTGTCTGTTTATATCTTTCTGCAGCTTTATCTTCTCTGTGGTGTCATCAAAAACGTTCAGATTGTCCTGTCTTATCAAAACCATGTTTTTTAAAATCTGTGCACACTTAGGTCTTATTCCAGCTTTGGGTAAACTTGCGTAAACCATGGCTGGACCAATTGGGCCTGTACTACTGCAGCGTTTCCAAAGCTGGTTCTCTATGCCTGGCAAAACATGAAGATGATCCATTCCTCAATTCGTGGTTTTGAACGAATCAAGCTCCATTTACTGCTGGCAGGCTGGGGCAGCTGCAGGGGCTTCTTCTGCTCTCCCTCTATTCAACATTGTCATTTCACATAATATCCCGAGCGTTCCCTCTTCGCGGCAATTTGTACATGAATAAGCGAATAATTTCGTCTTTTGTTTCGTCTTTGCTACCTCAAATCCAAATAAAGATGCCTTTCAGTATTAAAAGTGGTAGAAAATTACAGGTAATTATCTTTGACGGTAAAAACGCTGTAATCAGCGGGCTACATCAAAAATTACCCTAATTATGTCAGCATTTATGAGAATAGGGAAAAAAAGCCTTCACTCGGATAAAACCCATAAATTGTCCCAAATATCTCCTTCATATTGAAGGAGAGTGCAGCTGGAGGCTTTGTTCACCATCGATCCTGTGGCGAATGGCATTCAGCACTTCGCACATCCAAGACAGGCAGAGAGAGGAGAAAAACATTTAGTCAATACTCTAATGATTGAGGCAGAGAATGGCAAGATGGACGAGATGCAGGTCTATTTTATAGGAAAAACCCATCGAGAGACGACCAACTTACCAGCAGGGTAAGCTAGCTGTTTTGTTATTTCTTTAGATTAGACCATGAGAAAAAACTCAAATCTAACTTTCAAAATATTCTAATTAAATGACACTTTTTATCATCATGTACTGAGACACCAAAACTCTCCAGGCTGTTGAGTGTCTGTTAAATAATACATTATTTCTAAAATTGTAAGCTACGTGAAATTCCTAAAATTCGTCCTAAATCCATTTCCATTTAAACAGAGAATTTTTAGAGTTCCCTCCCAAATAAAAAAAAATCAAGAGGCGTTGTTTGAAGCCATGGTTTACTCCATTTATGACAAAAACATAAAAAGTATTTTACAACTAAAATTGGACAATATATTTACATACAAATTGCTTTCTTTTGCATGACGAAAAAAACATGTAGTCATAACGCAAAGACCGCAATTGTTTTCGTTTTTTCTTTCATAAATTTGAGTTCATTTTCACTCGTGTTACCCATGGGGCTTTGCGAAAGGCGTCCCCGCTCCTGCCCCATGCTGGTGATGGACGCGTTTGGTTAAGAGTCAATAGATACAGCGGATGTGTGTGTGTGTGTGTGTCTTTAAAAAAACAACAACCAAAAAATCCAGTCCGGACCGCGTTTGTGAGTTCGAGCAGTTCGGTCCGGTCCGCTTTATCTTCCGGCAGACGTCACGCTGTCCGGAAACAGAAGGTCCTTGAGCGGCAGCGGCTTTCACTGCTCAGGCAGGGCTGGTGGAGGGTGCGCGGGGCCCGGGGCCTGGACGTGAGCGCGCAGCCTATCTCTGCATGGAGTCCTGGTGAGGTGAAGAGTACCAGTGAGAGTAGGGGGGCATGTAGCTGTTGGCGGACATAGTCGCTCCTTTGGAGGACGCGGACACGTCCCATATGGGTGGGATGGCCGGAGAGCGCGGTGACAGCGCGAGGGAGCCTGGCAGAGGCTCGCTCTCGTGGGGGTTACTGCCCTGCTTCAGCAGCTTCTTGAACTTCGACCTCTTGTTCTGAAACCAGATCTTTACCTGAAATTCACATAAAAACAGTTTTTCTTAGTGATCAGGGAAGCTGTTCAATTATATCTCACACAGCTGGATTATTTCTGTTTACTTTTTTGTTTGAGTTTGTTCACCTGCAGTCAAATCGTTTAAATGAGAAAAGCACTATTTGTTATATTACTCCAGAGTAATTCTGGGAAGCGTCAACACTGAACAAAATTATAGACTGTTTCTGAAATGTAATGTTGCCCACTCTGAAGCATGGAAGACATTGAACTGGTCAGTTTTTTAAAAAGCTAGCAGCAAGTTATATGTATTTATAGTGAAATCTACTGAATGTACTTGGGTTACAACTCTCTCAAATTATCTCTAAGATACTTATAGTTGTGCAGCAAATTATCAAGACTGCCTTCATATTCCAGAGAATCATAGTCTACAGCTGAGCTGGAATGACGTCTCTAAACTGTGCTGTTCTATATGGATGTTCTGGGTGTGTGTCAGGCGGTACCTGTGTCTGTGTGAGGCCGAGGGAGGCGGCGAGCTCTGCGCGCTCAGGCAGCGCCAGATACTGGGTCTGCTGGAAGCGGTGATTCAGAGCCTGCAGCTGCAGACTGGAGTAGATGGTCCGCGGCTTACGGATCTTCTTCCCTTTCCCGTTGAAGCGTATTTCTCCGTTTTCAATCACTGTTGTTTTCTGCTGCTCTGGAAGAGGTAACGTCATGTCAGTGGGGGCATCTCCTAACAAGTGAATTTCAACAAGCTGTAATATTTACACTTACATATATACACACAAGCATTCATACATATGTACATTTGATATTATACGGTTTATATAGGGTTTAATATATATAACAAATAAACAAATACACAAACATACATATTCTTTAAAATTCGAAAACTATAATTACACCTTATTTTTCTTTTTTTTCTTTTCATTGGGGAACCAAAAGTGGGTTTTCTACCATCACTCCAAAATCATTTTGCAGATTTGGATTTAGTAGTTTTGACTGAATTGGACAGAAGTGTGATATGTTTGATGGTCCACCTTTGTAAAGTCTTAATCCAGGTCTGGGGAATCAATAAAGCTTAAACGAATAATTTAGTAAACTTAAAGTGTAGCTGTTGTGCTTTTAAAAGCAAGAGCAGTCTTTCTCTTTTCTTTTATGTGACACTACATGTGAGGAGAAGACAAGAGCCAGTAAATCAGATGCTAATTATAATTTGCAGTGATGTTGAGCTGCACGGCTGTCATTAGAGAAGACTTGGATGCACAGAGAGCAGTAAAACCACCAGCTACACAAAGGACTGAAGGCGCCTTTTTGCACATTTATTGAACGAGGCAATAACTGCGTCAAAAGGAGATCAAACGCAAACAGAACATTGTTATTTTATTTTTTTGGTGGATGAGATCGAGCTGTGTTGTGTGTATGTGTGTAGAAATGGGAAGGGCTCTCTTACCTGTGCCGTCTAACCTGGTGTGCGCCGCGGCCGCGTTACTGTGGTACGAGGGCAGGTACGGGCTGTGGTGCGGGTGGCTCATGTACGAGTAGGCGAGCGAGCGGTTGTATGAGCCGGAGCCGGAGTAGGGCGAGCCGTCGTGCTGCTGCTGGTGCGCGCCGGAGTGCAGGCAGTGCAGCGGGTAGTGTCCGGCGCCCACCGACGGCGAGCTCTGCTGCGAGGGCGCCTGCTGCTGACCAAACTCCATGAACGCCGATTTGGACGAGTCCTGAGCCTCCAGACCGTCAGCCATCGTACTCATGGTCATCATCAAATTTGCTGCCTCGAGAGCACTTTACCCCCCCACCCCCACCCCACATACACACAGACACACACACACACACGCACTGATACACACACTTTCTCTCACACACACACTTTCACTCTCTCAAGTCCAAACGAGGTCCTTTTTTGTAGCCTTGCCTGTTTTCCCGCGCTCCTTGTTTACGAAAATACTGCGGTTGATTACTCCAAAAAAGCGGCTCTCCGCGCTGTTGTTGACGCTTTTTTTTCTTGATTTTTGTTTTTTCTCCTCCTCCAGCGCTCCTCGCTCGCTATGGCCGGAAGGTGGGCTTGAGTAAAGGCAGAGATTTTTAAGGTGGATTCTGTTAAATTTGAGTCCCTGCTTGCAGACTTGATGCAGACACTACAAGTAAAATGGTTTTGTCTCCAAAGGGCAGCGCCTTCCGATTGGCCATTCAACCCAACGTCATCAGCTCCGGGCTTAGCTGAGACTTTAGAGCGAGTTAACCTACCTTAACAGCTGCCACCGCAGCCGGGGCCATGGGTGGGATATCCCTCACACGTTCAGCACACTATCAGCACCAAACACGCTTTTACACAAGGGCTTGGAAGTCACAGCGACTTGATCTAGTTGGGCTAATGAGCTGAAGCTGGGGTTGGAGCTGAAGCTGGGCTTAGAAGATGAAGTTATTGGAGCTGACTCTGGAATAGAAACTTAAGCTCGGGTTATAGGAGCTGAAACTGGGCTTATAGAAGATGGAGTTATGGGAGCTGAAGCTAGGTTTATAGAAGCTGAAGCTGGGGTTATAGAAGTTGGGGCTATAAGGAGCTGAATCTGGGGTTATAGAAGATTGAGTTATGGGAGCTGAAGCTGGGGTTATAGGAGCTGAAGCTGGGGTTATAGGAGCTGGTGTTATAGGAGCTGAAGCTGGGGTTATAGGAGCTGGTGTTATAGGAGCTGAAGCTGGGGTTATAGGAGCTGGGGTTATAGGAGCTGAAGCTGGGGTTAGAGGAGCTGAAGCTGGGGTTATAGAAGCTGGGGTTATAGGAGCTGAAGGTGGGGTTATAACTGAAGCAGCGGTTATAGCTGAAGCTGGGGTTATCGAAACTGAAGCTGGGGTTATAACTGAAGCTGCGGTTATAGGAGCTGAAGCTGGGGTTAGAGGAGCTGGGGTTAGAGGAGCTGAAGCTGGGGTTATAGCTGGGGTTATAGGAGCTGAAGGTGGGGTTATAACTGAAGCAGCGGTTATAGCTGAAGCTGGGGTTATAGAAACTGAAGCTGGGGTTATATCTGAAGCTGCGGTTATAGGAGCTGAAGCTGGGATTATAGAAGCTGAAGTTGGGGTAGCCGAAACGGGTTATACGAGCTGAAGGATTTGACAATCAATTGAATCGTCATATCAATGAATATGACAGTAACCTGAACAGCATTCACAACGAACCGGGATCCAGTTATTACGAGTTTAATTACGCCAGCGCTGCTCTGGGGCTTAATGAAATAAGTTCCAGTCCCAGGTTGTGTCACTGGATGTCCCGGCTGACAGCATTTCCCCCTCATTGCAATCAGGAGCTCGTTACAGTTGAAAATGTATGTAAATTACACCTTCAAGTTTAGTGCTTTAGCTGTAAATATACACTCTCCACTCTGCATCGGTGTTTTTTGTATTATTATTATTTTTATGGCGAACACGTTTTACTTTCCTAATATGTCGTTCATTTGCTTTAAATGGTGATGGAAAAAGAAGTAATTATAGTAGCAATCAGTTATATCCCCGGTCCCGTTTGATTGCCCGCTCCACTGTATTCAAATTGCCTCAATAAAATTAAGAACAATTCGCCTGTAATGATTATGGACCAAGTTTATTTTCGGAGGTGGAATAAAAAAGTGGATATAGCATAAATTATCCGCTAATTATACGCCAGTGTCGCCTCAATTATCCTCTTATCAAAAATGGGAGCCTAAATGCAGCGTTTAGTTTCAATTTTCTCCTCTTTTTCTGGAAGCAGAGCTCGGTACCTTGCTATTATTGTCAGGGTTGTAATTTACTTTGCGGGATTTAAAAAAGTGCACGAGCGGGTCTGGATCGCCAGTCGCAGTGAGCTCGGCCAGCTGCAGGCTGGAGCGCCTTTCACACCACATATGAACGGTCTGCGCAGGGCCATGTAAGATCCTGACGTGTGTCTGCTGTGCTGGGACTGAGATGTGGCCCTCAGTGAGTTTGCAGGTGAGCTTTGTTGAGGTTCCTCGGCCTGGTGTTTATGGAGCTGAGCAGGTGATATTTGCTGGGTTTGACTGGAGAGCCTGTCAGAGACAAAACAGAGCCAAACAGGACTTTAATCACCTCCGAGCGGCGCAAACGCTGCTTTTCTAACTCGAGCTGAAAACTGTTAATTGGTGGAGACATAAAGCTGAAGATAGATGCGCTCTCAGCTCTGCCTGCGCACATAAGAGGATGTATTGGCTTGTGCGGCATGAAAGCTTTTGTTTTGAACATTGTCTTGCAGGTCAGATGTTACAGATACTGTACTAAGTGTAGATCATCTTAATAGTGGAAGTAAAAAAACTAAACGAACTTAATTTATTATTTGTGCTTAAACGTTTAATGTGTGTAATATTTCATTAATTATTTTATATTAATTTATCATTCAACAGAATCCACATGTGTAAACTCTCCCATCATTTCACTGTGAACCTGGATTTATACTTTCACCTTCTGATTCATTTCGATCACCATAGTAGCGTTTTAGGCAAAATTCATCTGTAATATTACAGATAAATCGGATTACTTTGTGTTAAAACCCATACAAACGGAAACACCATTATTATTATTATTATTATTATTATTATTATTATTATTATTATTATTATTATTATTATTATTATCATGAGAGTATGTGAATAATAAGTAGAATATTATAAACGAACACTTTTCGACAATAACTAATTGTCGTATACATAACAATTATTTCCAAATAACAGAGCAGCAGCAATAATAATAATAATAATAATAATAATAATAATAATAATAATAATAATAATAATAATAATAATATATTGATGATGATGATGATGATGAAGGTGAAGAGAGCATGGAATGGCGAACTCTTGTGCGTGTGTGTGTGTGTGTGTGTTTATAAGTGCGCGTGCGCGAGTGTGTTTGTGTGTGTGTGTGTGTGTGCGTGTGTGCATGCGTGCGCGCATGCGGGTGTGTGTGTGTGTGTTTTATTATTTATCAAAAATTTATTGCATATCTAAGTGTTAACACTGAGCTTGTGGGTAAAATTAATATTTATTTCCATGAGACTGGACTATACTGGGCACACACACAACACTCAAATGGATGGAAAGGATAACATGTTATAAAGCTGATGAGAGAAAATGAAATGTTAAGAAGCTGGTTTATTTGAATACAGAGGAAAAAATGTCATAGAGCTCGTTAATATGAAGAGAGAAGGCTGGTCAGTAAATATAAAGAGGATAAATGTTATAAAGCTCCTTAATGTGGACAGAGAAAATCAAATGTTATAAAGCTGGTTAGTGTGGACAGATAAAAATAAATATCCTGGTTAGTGTGGATAAAGAAAATCAAATGTTATAGAGCTGGTTATTGTGGACAGATGAAATTAAATGTTATAGAGCTGTTTAGTGTGGACAAATATAATAAAATGTTACAGAACAGGTTAGTGTGGACAGATAAAATGTTATAGAGCTGGTTATTGTGGACAGAGAAGATTAAATGTTATAGAGCTGGCTAGTGTGGATACAGAAATTCAAATGTTATAGAAGTGGTTAGTGTGGATAAAGGAAATCAAATCCTATAGAGCTAATTAATGTGAACAGAAATAATTAAATGTTATAGAGCTAGTTAGTGTGGATAAAGAAAATCAAATGTTATAGAGCTGGTTAGTGTGGACAGAGAAAAATAAATATTACAGAACTGGTTAGTGTGGACAGATAATATAAAATGTTATAGAGTTGGTTATTGTGGACAGAGAATATTAAATGTTATAGAGCTGGCTAATGTGGATACAGAAATTCAAATGTTAGAAGTGGTTAGTGTGGATAAAGAGAATCAAATGTTATAAAGCTAATTAGTGTGAACAGAAATAATTAAATGTTATAGAGCTGGTTAGTGTGGATAAAGAAAATCAAATGTTAAAGAGCTGGATAGTGTGGACAGAGAATATTAAATGTTATAGAGCTGGTTAGTGTGGATACAGAAAATCAAATGTTATAGAAGACGTTCGTGTGGATGAAGAAAATCAACTGTTATAGAGCTGGTTATTGTGGACAGAGATCAAATGTTATAGAGCTGGTTAGTGTGGACAGAAAAAATCAAATGTTAGCTGGTTAGTGTGGGCAGAGAAAATGAAATGGTATAGGTTAGGGGACAAAAATAATCAAATGTTATAGAACTAGTTAGTGGACAGAAATAATTAAATGTTATGGAGCTGGTCATAGTGGACAGAGAAAATCAAATGTTAGCTGCTTATTGTGGACAGATAAAGTTCATATTACAGAACTGGTTAGTGTGGAAAGAAAATTAAATGTAGAGCTGGTTGTGGACAGAGAAAATTAAATGTTATGAAACTGGTTAGTGTGGACAGAGAAAATCAAATGTTAGCTGGTTAGTGTGGACAGAGAAAATTAATAGTTATACAGCTGGTTAGTGGACAGAAATAATCAAATGTAATAGAGCTGGTTAGTGTGGACAGAGAACATTAAATGTTAGCTGGTTATTGTGGACAGAGATCATCAAATGTTATAGAGCTGGTTAGTGTTGACAGAAATAATTAAATGTTATGGAGCTAGTTATTGGACAGAAATAATAAAATGTTATGGAGCTGGTCATAGTGGACAGAGAAAATCAAATGTTAGCTGCTTATTGTGGACAGAGAAAGTTAATATTACAGAACTGGTTAGTGTGGAAAGAAAATTAAATGTTGTAGAGCTGGTTGTGGACAGAGAAAATTAAATGGTATGGTTAGTGTAATGTTAGCTGGTTAGTGTGGACAGAGAAAATTAAAAGTTATAAAGCTGTTTATAGTGGACAGAAATAATCAAATGTAATAGAACTGTTTAGTGTGGACAGAGAAAATCAAATGTTAGCTGGTTAGTGTGGACAGAGAAAATTAAAAGTTATAGAGCTGGTTAGTGGACAGAAATAATCAAATGTAATAGTTAGTGTTTACAGAAAAAAATTAAAAGTTATAGAGCTGGTTAGTGGACAGAAAAAGTCAAATGTAATAGAGCAGGTTAGTGTTGACAGAGAAAATGAAAAGTTATAGAGCTGGTTATTGTGGACAGAGATAATCAAATGTTGTATAGCTGGTTAGTGTGGATAGAAAACCACATGTTACAGAGCTGGTTAGTGTGGACAAAGATAATCAAATGTTATAGAGCTGGTTAGTGGACAGAAATAATCAAATGTTTTAGAGCTGGAAAGAGAAAATAAAATGTTAGCTGGTTAGTGTGGACAGAGAAAATCTTATGTTATAGAGCTGGTTATTGTGGACAGAGATAATCAAATGTTATATAGCTGGTTAGTGTGGATAGAAAACCACATGTTACAGAGCTGGTTAGTGTGGACAAAGATCATCAAATGTTATAGAGCTGGTTAGTGGACAGAAATAATCAAATGTTATAGAGCTGGACAGAGAAAATCAAATGTTAGCTGGTTAGTGTGGACAGAGAAAATCTTGCTATAGAGCTGGTTATTGTGGACAGAAATCATGAAATATTATATAACTGGTTAGTGGACAGAAATAATCAAATGTTATAGAGCTGGACATAGTGGACATAGAAAAGCTAATGTTAGCTGGTTAGTGTGGACAGATAAAATCACATGTTGCAGAGCTGGTTAGTGTGAACAGATAAAATCAAATGTTATAGAGCTGGTTAGTGTGGAGATAGAAATTCACATGTTACAGAGATAGTGTGGATAAAGAAAATCAAATGTTATAGCTGGTTAGTGTGAATATAGAAAATCAAATGTTAGAGCTGGTTAGTGTTGATAAAGAAAGTCAAATGTTAGAGCTGGTTAGTGTGGATAAAGAAATTCAAATGTTATAGAGTTTATAATGTGAAAAAATAAAATAATATGTTACAGAGCTGGTTGGATGGAGAGAATAAAGCCTGTATCATTCAGTACTGCACTGGGGTTTTTCAGAAGTGCCTCCAGAAGAGATGGATGTGGTATCGGTGCCCATGTTCAGTTGGCCATAGAGAAACAGCAGTAGCTCTAACTGGCCACCACTATTCCCATTATAATCAACATCTGCACATCATTCCCTCAATACCGACTTTATTCACCATAGCACACCAACCACTGCCACTATATTTTTAACACCAATAGCCACTACACCCACCATTCACACACCACAAACATATATATCATACTCATATGACCACTATACCCATCACAACATCTATACTCACTATTATCCTCATACACACGACACCATCACACAATAACCACCATACTGTACCACCATAACGTCCATATCCTCTACAACCATACACACTGTTTACCATACCAATTATACCTTACACACCATACACACAATACCCACTATTCCAACTATAGCCACCAACCATGACCACAATATCATACCCAATAGCTCTCCTAAACCCACCTTATCCACCACAATAAATACCCTACCCACACTCACTAACACACTAAGCAAACCAATAATAATTGCTATACATGCCCCTTAGGCCCACCATATTAACCATACTTACAATTACTATAGCCACTAAAAACACTATACCATCTCATCACAACAATCTTACCCATATTCACTATACTCACCAAGTATTCTCATCATACATACTTTACTTACATGTATAACCACCATACCCACACACCACGTCCACCATACTGACTGTACAATGCCCACCATATCCATCAAATCCATCAAAGTTGGTATCCACATGCTCTCCCATCCACAGTCTTTAGTCCCTGCTGTAATTTATGTTTCTAATACTGCCTGATTGGTTAAATCAGACTTTGTAGTATAATAGCATGGGAAAATATCACTCTTTTTTATCCTGAAGTATTTTTTGCCACTTCATGTATTCTCAGAGGCATGTGTTGTGGAATTTGATCTTTTCTGAAAACACTCTCTTGAATCACTGTAGCAGACATCCAGGCTGGGTTAATAGCAGTGTTGGATTCTGGAGCTAAATGCTTGAATGGATTTTACACAAAACACTTAACCATTGGACCAAAGCTCACATTATTATTATTATTATTATTATTATTATTATTATTAATTTACTTTTATTAATTATTTAATAATTATAATAATAATAATAAGAAGAAGAAGAAGAAGAAGAAGAAGAAACACCTTAACTATTATGTCCTATATAGATTATAACATAAAGGTCAAATTTCCATCAAAACAGGCTTATATATATATAGATATAGATAGATAGATAGATAGATAGATAGAAAACATGAATGATAAATGGATGGACATGATCATTTAAATACACCCTTAGACAGACAGATATATCATAAGTCTACTTCGGGCTTACTTGCCTCTCCACTCGCGTTAAAATGTGCCTGTATTACTCAGATTACACGACAAGAAATAGACGTGAGTAAGTGTAGTTGTACAAATACACCGTTTGCCTTATTTTCGTCCTAGTGATTTAGAGACTCTTTATAATTGTGATTTATACTATATAGACAGACAGATTCCCACATAAATTTACTAGTACAGGTAGGTAAATAGTAAGTACAAAAGATAGATAGATAGATAGATAGATAGAT
>BRDA01011458.1:122719-135219 GCA_036984385.1 Crenuchus spilurus | reverse complement strand
AGCGGGTTTGCATGTCAGCACACACACGCGCTTTATTGTTATTTGTCGCGCGCTGGCCGAGCAGAAGCAGCTCCGATAAACACGCGCGCATCACAAACAACAACAATATTTGGGGGGAGGGTCCTAATAACGTAAGATTAATTATTACAGTGTATTATATAACCAATGGAATTAATAACAGTATTAATACTCGAGATTGTTTTCACATGTTTATTATTATTATTATTATTATTACTATTATTATTATTACATTGTTGTTGTTGTTGATGTGTCACATGGGTGTGTCTCATAATAATAACAACAACAATAATAATTAGAATAACAACAAAAATGATATAAATAATAGGCCTAATAATAATAATAGTAACAATAATAATATATAATGATACATCAGGATTATCAGAGTAATAATATAGATTATATCTAGTATAATATATGGTTATATAGCAAATCTGCCTTATATTATTATTATTATTATTATTATTATTATTATTATTATATAAAAGAGTTGGTCTGCTAATAGTGTACGTGATCATGTGGTCATCTTATTACAGATGCGCACTCATTAGTCTTTGATCTCTGAGGAACAGGTGAAGAGTGTGTCTAGATTCATGCTTGTTGCAGATGAGGAAATGGTTTTGCATATGAGAGTTTGTCCAGGCAGGTGGTTCACTCCAAGGGTGGAGTGCAACCCCTCCCCCAACATCACGCCTGAGCCCAGCTGAAATGCCCTCATTACAGCTGAATCTGCTCCACATCCAGACCTATCTAAACATATATCAGCATTACTCTCTACTGTACCCTACATCTACCTCCATCCTCTCTTTAATCTACCTCCATCCTGTCTCTTTAATCTACCTCCATCCTGTGTCCACACTGTACCTCCATCCTGTGTCTACCTCCAACCCAGTGCTGTACAGGCGTTTATTTATTTATTGGGGATGGGGGCGGGGGGGGATTGATATCAATTTTGATTTGACAAAACGTTTTTTTTTGGTAAATGCTACATTAATAAGCTGATAAAGGCGCTGACCAGGCTAAAGGAGAAATGACCAGCATTTACATTCAGTAATAATATTAATTCGATTTTGATATTAAGTGAATAGTTTAAACTTAAGTGTGAATGAGTGAACTGAGATATGTAAGTTTAGAGTTTGTAAACACTGAAAGCTGCCATGTGTCATTAACAGGAGGTTTTATGGGTGGGGGAGTCTGCAGGTTTCTTTCTTTCACAGTCTGGGTGATGTTGATCTACATGGGCTGCTGATGTAGACAGGATTACTGGCTGATGGTGAAGGTATGTGCTGGGCTGAAATTGCGTGTGACTGAACAAGACTTCGCTCCTCTTCCGCCTGTGCAGAAACCCAGCCAGGAGAAAAAGCAGAAACAATGAAGAGGCCAGAACAATGGAAGAGCCTGAAACTCAAGAACGGGGAGTTAGATGAGGCGGAAAAAACGCGGAGAAAACAAGTCACACCTGCTGGAGCTCCTAAAACCCGGCGCATTGATACCATTCCACTCCCCCAACACTACATAACCCGAGGACTAACGTAAACTTTAAAGGAACTCAAAAATAAAAGATCCCACTGGACAGTTACAGACATGGACGATGAGTTAGACTGAGCTAATAATCTGAGTTAACTCAGTCCTGTAGTCAGAGATTAAATAGTCTGATTTTTAGGCTTATCTAATTTTATGATTTTAGGAACTTCCAATGGGGTGCAAAAAATCTGTTGTAGTTGCCTCAAAAAACATATCCAGAACGCCTGCAAGAACCCCTAACCTTGGATTCCATCAAACTCCATTCTTGGGTTAATCAAGGAACATATCTTCCTCAACCACCCTTTGTAAAATAGTTACTGGAGGCTACCTAAAATGTTGAGGCAAACGGAAGAACCCCAGGATTATCCATTAATATTTAGAGTACTTTAAATGCTAAAAAATACTCCATGAACTCCTCAAGCTGTAGCCAATTAAATCTGCTTTCTATTTCAGCAAAATTGGTCAAATAAGCTTAATTTTCTTAACATGTTACACTGACACCTATCTATTTTTATTCTGTTTTAAATTGATCAGTTATTTACTTCAGTGCAAGGAAAATTATAAATGATGTGAGTTTATTTTAGATAAAACATTGCATTTTGCAATAACACAAAGACATTTATTCAAACCAGTGGTTTAATTTTAAGCAGTCTGAACATATTGTTAAATTGAGCAAATACCCTTTTACAACGATTGCTGAACTAGAAAAAATGATTAATGTGTTTCCTTGCTGTCCACTAATGCACATTACAGTTACTGGATAGTCTTATAGCAAACTTATAAATACAAACTTTAAGAAAGTATTTTATAATTGTGATTTTTGCTTGTATTTAGCATAACAATTTCTCATGTCTATTGACCAATGATTTAAGAATCAGTTATTATAAAAATGTATCATGGACAAAATGTACAAGTATAAGAAAAAAAAACTGAGATGTTACAATGATAGAAAAATCATATTAAATTGATAGATAATATTTTATGGTTTAAATGTTTTTTTCCAGACAAAATGGTAATACAATTTAGTTGGTAATTTGGGGACATAACCATTATAAACCATATAATTTCACATTTATTAGGGCTTTTCAGACAAAAGTCGCTAAGCTCTTATTTTCATTAGCCTTAAATGCCATTTCAATTCAAGGGTTTTTAGACAGTGTCCATTTTACCAAAATGCAGGCTGGCAATCACACTGATAACTGCCCTTGGAAATGTATCCACCAAAGAGCTTATTTAATCAATACACAGAGAGGGTGTTCATATACATAATGAAAACAAGGCAAAGTGATTTTCCAAGATGCATCTCGCAGTAAGCAGCACAACAACTGGCTTTACAAACTATGGAAGACATAACACTCTGGATGATGACATAAGCACATTTTCCTGCTTGCATTTCATTTTTATGACATTTGCATGTGTCTATGGATGGTATTTGGTTTCTGAGGAATATGAAGGTAGTGATGGATAGCAGAAGAAGAATTGAGTAGGTCTTATTCTGGATCAAAATAGATTTGATTTGATCACAGCACACTGAGGCCATGTGGCTACAGTGGCATGAAGTGGGTGGGTAGCTGTCAGTCACTAGACCACATGAAGTCCTTGACTGGTTGGCTGCTTTTTTGAAGAACTCAAGAAAAAGAAACAAAAAGACCAGCTCAGTGGTTTACAGTGCTCTGTTGCTAGGGATTTGTTCAATAGCCAAATACATGTTGCTCCACAATCACGTAGAATGTCTTTTCACCTTTTCTTACAGGTGCAAATATATCCCTAAAAATAAAGGCGCCAAAATTGTTCTTTGCATTCATACACACCAATATTCAATGGAGTAGAATAGGGGTTACTAGAGGGACTGATAGAGGTTTCTGCAGGAGCTTCTAAACTATTAACTATTGCATCAAGTAGAGAGTTTAAAGGAACATTGACCTCAGTTCCTCAGAGAACCACCTTTCACACAAGGGTTCTTGGAATCTCCTTAAAGGGTCCCATGACTGTGGGAAGCTATCCATTAATTTTCAGAGTGCACCCTTCTAGAATCCCTTTTGGTTCCCTAAAGAAGCTTTCAAATTGTGCTTCTGGAAGAACCACTTTTATAACTGTGAAATATGAATGTGAAAAAAAGTTTCTGAAATATAAAGAAAATCTTAAAGACTTAAAGTTTTTATTTTATACATCACTAAAAACATTTTCCTATAGAACCGTATTGTTCAAACCAAGAACCACTGAGCAACCTCTTTTTTTAAGATCGTAGCTCATGTTAGCTAGCCAAGACCATCATTTACAGACAGAATCCAGCATGCTTTTACACATCACAGCTTCAAAATGTTGTTTGTCCTTCTATTGATGGCTGTGTCTCCAAGTCTACAATTTCTCAAAGAGGAGATGATACCACTTTTTAAATACAGTAGCTCCATAAACAAGATGTTGCCTTGCAGTCTGATGCATGGTTCTACTCAACTTTTAGCCAAGGCACAAGATAAAAGCTAAGGCTTTTATTTCTCTCCATTATTAAATCTTTGGCCTATAACAAAGCATTTACACTAATGTAAATGCTCAAAATTAAAATATACATATATCAAGATAAAACAATGTCATCACATCACCCAGAGACGGACTATGATGGCTTCATCCCCTACATCCACCCACCCATCTCCACGACAGTGACGTCCATGTCCATGTCCCTGCCACCCCTCCACTGCCACCCCTTCCCCCCATTGTTGGTTGGTTTCTACAGCTGCAGTGAGTGAGAAATGACCGGAGAATTGGCCTCTGGGAGAGCAGCAAGCCATCCTGGTGCTATTAGGCTCGTGGCTAATAATAGGTGTTTCAGTCCGGGGGAAGATCAATCAGGGGGAATCATAGGGAATGTTCTGAGGAGCACTTTTACACATCTGTCCAGATGGATGAAATTACACTTGTCTGTTTTTAGTTGCATTACTCCTAAATTGGTTGTCTACTTTTTTCCTGCTCTCCGGCTCTCTCCGCTCATTCATGTGTCAGTGGACTGCAAAAAGGATTCAGCACTAAACTCCCTGTCATTTTAGTCTTTTCCTCACTCACTTCCCCCTCCGCACACCTTCATCTTATTTACCTACTTGCATCTGAACAAAAGATGATGGATGCCTCTCGAAGCTTTTACTCTCGCAGAGAGGTTAATTGCAAATCAGTGGATGAATACTTTCTTGTGTGTGTGTTTTAAAATAAAAACAAAGCTCTTGTTTTATCGAGAGCCAGATGAATACACTGTATTAGAACATAACTCTTATTCATTTGATTCATTATCAATGCTCTATAAAGCTTCTCTGAAAGTAACATTGATGTTGGTTTACATTACCATCTGGCATTTACTAGTCGCATAACATGCCACATGGAATTATGAGAATTGTGTAAGGTGCCCTGTCAGAACTTAAAACCAGGGCTAGTTGTGAAACTATTTTTTAAGTAGTGAGTCCATTCTTGAGGTGGCTGAGATGCTCCCCCCTTAAGGCTATAACAGACAGCACTGTAGTTTATTACTGATTAATACCATATCAGCAATGAAGTATATATTTATAGCTACATCTAGTTAATCAGTTAATGTGATAGTAAGTCACCTTGACGTCCATGTTTTTGGATTGTGGGAAGAAACCAGAGACCCTGGGGGAAACCCACACAAACAGGAGGAACATTCAAAGTCCACCCAGATGGGGACTCAAACTTTAGAGCCCAGCACTGGGAGGCTAAAGTGCTAACCACTGTGCCACTCTGCCATACATTATTGTAGTAGTTATCAAAATAATTAGTGTGGTATCATTTGCATTGTTATTACACTAAATTACATGTATATAAAGAACTACATTTTATTCAACAAGAGTGCATCAAAGATTTACACATTTAGGTTCTGACAAGTGCATCTGGACCAATTCTGCACCATCATTTTACTGTAATAGTCTTTGCATGAGCCTGTACTGTTAATATTATGCATATGCAAATTTGCATCTTTGGTCTTTGTGTAAGGTAAAGCTGTCAGTGGCTGATGCCAAGGATATTTATCAGTGATAGTTGTCCATTGCTCTCTGGGCCCACAGTAACCTGACTGATATTAGAGCGGGTGAGTGTACTGGGCTGTGGATGTAACCACATGTTGCTCGGACCCCTGGTGATTCAGTACTGCCAGTTAACTGGCACGAAGTGTCTGTCAGACCAACCTGTGTGGAGACTGAGAGGGGTCATTTACAGACTATGAAACAGCTGCATGCATCTGTGATTTCCAGCGAGGTGTCTGACAGCTCAAAACACTATAGGTTTTAGAATGACAGTGTGGCAACCTGGATCCAGTTCGACCTTTTCAATAATGCCCTTCAGAGTCTTATGTTGCATTCAGGAGTGATAACCTAGCAAAGACTTTTGATTTTCCTGTAGCACAAATTCATATAAGTGTCCCTGACACAGACACAATGGACTAACACTCACAATGTGGGTACTCAGTGAAATGACCACTCTAAGACACTCTGTGGGATTTTTTTTTTTTGTATCAGTGAGAAACGAACACCGCACATCGTTGTTGTTCCTTTGCCTGTAGGGAGCCTGATTCGCCATGTTCTTCTGTTGTTGATTGCTCAACATTATACTGAGAGATATTTCAAGCGCTTAGAGAGCTCTGAGGAGGAGAAGTCTTTTAAAAGAGGAAAGCACGATGACCAAAGGAAGGAAATCAAGACTCCCCAATGTGTTGCCTTAGCAACAACAGAAATTAGCATTGACTTGTGAGCAAGGCCATGAAACTAGGTGTGTCTGAAGAAATGCTGCCTACTCAGGGCTACATTTAAGGCAGGAAGGCATAAAGGCATGTACAAATTGAATGTTCTGTCATGAAGACTCTGAAGCTGGAGAAAAATGATATTTTAATCCTTTTATTCAAGCACAATTTGAAAGATGAATGTTCTGAATAATTAAAGAGACTTATGGCCTGTCCTGGGCTGCTTTATTGTTTTGGGATCTGTGCTGGATCCAAATGAGAAGACGGAGCCAACCACAGCTAACAGGACCAGGACCAGCTTGGTGCTGGTTTAGAAGATGGAGCTTGGAGGAGATGGAGGAACCTTGGGAGGTTGGCACCTGATACTTCTATTAAAGAAAGGTGGCACCCTCTGATTGGCCAGTGTGCTGGATGAATGATTGACACAGCATCGAGTCTTCAAGGCATTTTACATAATAGTCTGCATTTAAAACATCTGTTTGGTCAGGTTTTGATATATGAAGAGTTAGCAGCAAAACATTTTGCAGATGTTTTGATATCAAATGAGTGTGTTTTACTTATGAGACAATTACAAATTCCTTTGTCTCAATGCTGCCTTCTCAGGCCCTATTTAGGCAGCAAGGTATCAAGGCATCACCGTTCAAGTTTTAGATGCAGCAAAAGGATTCTGGGTAGTTTTTACAGCTTTAAAAAGTGACACACTCCTCGGTTTCATTTGTATTGAAATCAGCTCCATTTTTTTGCTGGTGGTGCACAACAAAAAGTCTTAATGTATGTATTTTGCTCATTTTACTGTGTTGCGCGTTTTGCCTGCGATCCCCCCATGCTCATGTTTGCCTCCTGCTGTGGTAAACAGAACGCGTCTATGACAGTGAATGCATTTCAGAGTGCTCCCAACACGAGCTGAAGCTGACACTGGCTCCCTCATTCCCAGACACCAAATTCAGCTCTCATGATTGCCAACACACATAATGATAACGTCTCCCAGAGTCGCAGAGGTGTCCCACTGATGTGCCTGCTCTCTTCTCTCTCTCACTCTCTCTTTCTCTCTCTCTCTCTCTCACATTGCAGGAAATTCAACAGTGTCTGCCCTGGAGAGCCCACCAACTACGCCCATCAGAAGCTGTTGTTCATAGAAATGAAGCACAGATTGTATGCTCCAACGTGTGGAGCTTGCTCACTGGGTCCTCTCAATGCAAGAAAGCCCCACCACTGTGGAGGAACAAGCAGGAATACATTAAAAGGTAATGAGAGATCAGTCAGAAGAGGGTCATGCAGGGCCACTGCTTGGCATCGTGGCGTTGGAGAGAGAGCTTTCAGCATGATGGTCTTGTCATCTCTGTTGAGGAGCCAGAAGGGGTGGAGTTCAACAACATTACTCATAGCAACAGTTGCTAAGCCTCGCTTCTAGTTGATGTGGTTATTTGTAAATCAAAACTGCTCGCATGGCATTATCAAGTCCTGTTTACAACAAAGCTCTCTTCAATTTATGTAACGTGTACATGCACTTGCGTGATATTGTTTTTTCACGTGCTATGCAAAATCTACCAAAGATCTTAATAAATATCTCAAACAGACCTATTCAGTTACTGTATGTGTCGTTTATTCTGTTGCAGTCATATTGTGGAAGGATTCTTAAATTACACCCCTCAAGAGTTCTTTAGTAAAGTCAATGACAACTCAAATAACTATCTGAATACTTCAATTATTCTGTGCATGGTTTGTCGCATTATGGAGAACCTAGGTTTCTTTTAAGGTTCTATACGCTTAATAAAGGTTTTTTGCTATTGTTGCAGGAACCCTTTTCTCTTCAAGTACCCTTTTCCGTTGGGCTTTTCAAGTACTACATCATTTTCTCTACTGCAATCATGTTATGGGGAGATCATGAAATTACACTCTTCAGTGGTTCTTTACAATCCTTAGAAGACGTAGGCCTGTGTACTGTATAAAATCATGACCATGACTTCTCAGAGCAGTATTTAAGTGCTTAAATAGTCAAATTGGTCTTCTCCATGATGTACATGTCAATTACCCCACTGTATGTGGTATTTACAAAGTGTTTTATACCAGTGCAAATAAAGTTAATTTGTGTTCATATTTGAATTCAAAAAGCTAAACTGTCATATATTTTATATTCATTACATGTAAAGTGACATATTTAAAGCCTTGTTTGTTCATGTTGATACTGCTTGAATAGTAATTTACTGAAACTCAAAATGAAATATTCTAATAATTTGAGATTCAGGATTTCAGATTTTCATGAGCTATCCCAGCACACACAATGACGTTGTGACAATGTTCTGACGTTTTTTTTTTCTTCAACGTTATGATAAGGTTCTCTGCCAAACTGATCAACATTAAAACATTAAAGATTGAAATGTCACTTGTAATAAATCTAAAAATGACTGTTTACCTCTTTGAAGTATATTTTAAACACAAACTTTTCACAATCTTCTCATTTTTAGGCACTGTATAGCACCCAAATGGTCATAATTCCAAGAACCTTTTTGTGGTGCTCTATAAAACATCTCTGCTAACCATGAAGAAGAGAATGATAATGAAAATGATAATTGACTGCCTAGAACAGACATTCAATTTGTCTTTGATACCGCAGTAGTTGTAGTTAAATAATGAGCTGATGATTACACCCCTGAGAGATTAAACATCCCCAAATATTTCTGCTAAGGCACCGCCAATCCCCCTGCACACTGCGCCCTGCCATATGGCTACTGATGAGGGCAATGTGGAATCACCTAATGGAATGCCATGGCAACAACACCTGGCAACAGTTCATCCAGCCTCGGGTACCCCTCCCTTCCCCCCGGTGCAAACGCTGGAACATATTTCTGTGAGACAGAAAGCCCTAAGAACAAATAATGGGTGCGAGCCAGTCTAAATAAAGTGTGGTTTATGAGTTGTGGTCAGGACCATCTCTTTAAAAAAGAACATGTAAAAACTGTACAAAAACTGTGCCAACATTTTTCCCCTGCCATACAGCTATAATGCGAAGCCCATTTCTTCCCTCTCTCACAGTAAGAGTCTCAGTCAATAAACGGCTGCCTGTAGCCCAGTAGTCTACAGCCGCAGGAGAAAGGAACAAGCCACACACGCCAAAACAAACCCTCTGTTCCTTTGCAATTTTTCAACTTGGGCATTTCAATACTACATTTACTGGGCTTCCGTGCAGAATAAATGTTTTGTGAGCATGTCATGTTTCACTCTTGATATTAATCAACCAGAGTAGACACAAAAGCGTTATTTCTTTCATCTGCAAAATAACTGTACAATTTTCCTGATGTCACTGTAACTGTATTGATCTACTGATGCTGTAGTTTACAGCTGCTCTGACAAACTGGGAGTATGTTTCTACTAACATTTACAATATGTGTCATTCCAGTTACAGAAAATCATACATTCAGGCTCTGTGTGAGGTAAATATCTCTCCACTGCAGGCTACAGGCTTCCGTTAAAGGACCTAGTCAAGCCTTAATCAACAAAAAAACATGGAGAAAAGATCAACACTGATTTCCTGTGTGCGTAAACAAACCGACTATCAAAAGCTGGTTTGCAGTTGGTGATTAGTGGGCAGGTCACCATTACAGTTTGGTCAAACCCTGAGTTTCCATGTCAGAAACACTGGCAGCATCCACAAGCTCCTTTTTGTCCCTCAAAACCAATATGTGGAGCACTGGGTTGCCACTGCGAAGAGGGCTGCTTTGAAAGTGCTGCTCGTGCTAATTGAACCTGAAATGAAGTCTTCTAATAAGACCATAAGGTTTCATAAATTATATTTTACACCCTGTGGGGAATTGGGTTTTATGGACCTCTCCTAATGTTATTGACCAAAATAGCAAAGTCTTTAAGAAGAATTCATTTTTCCACCACTCACATGTCTCCAGTGAGGTATGCAGCCATCCCCAAAGTCCTTACACTGAATTAACACAGCTTTGGTGGTGATGGTGGGGGGGATGAAAAAAAGGAACCCAAATGAGCAGAGGGACATTATACAGTGGCTCATAAAGCTGAGAAAAACCATACATTTTACTGTAAGAGAACATGCACTTTTTACCATGATGACATATTTCTATGGGGACTAAAAATGCAAGCACGCACAGCAGCCTACATGCTGACTGTACTCTGTCTGTATTAGATTCACAGCACTGCAATCAGTAAAGCCTTATTCCGGAAACCAAAACAATTCAGACAAATGTGCTGGGCAAGGAAATGAAATCTGATCTTAGGCATTGAAAACCCATAAGATCATATATCAAGAAATTTTAATACCTGGAATACTATACCAGTTACTCTACAAGGCAGGACAAATAGGCAATGCCCTTGAAAGTATCATGGTCAAATATTTAAAATACAGTCATATCATGAATATTATGACCATCAACCATGCATCATGCATGTAACATTGTCTGCTCTGTTGTGATCCTTGGCACTTTCTTCATTTCCCTTTGTTCGTTACAGAGGTTGTGGGATGTTGATTGCTCTGTACCACTTGCAGAAGTCTTCGCCAACGGAGCATTGTTATGCCTTTGGGAAGCAAAGTCCATTCTTGGTACACCTTCACTACAGCAGCTCTAGAACATCCCACAAAGTTAGCGGCTTCTGAGATGCTGCCACCCTTCACCCAGTGCGCTATTATCATGCCATTTTGGACATCAGTCAAATCACATCCTTTGCCTGTGATTATCATTTTGCACTCTGCTATAAATGACTGGTGTGCTCACGTATTCATACATGCAACAAACACTGTCAAAGTTCCAAACCAGAGGTGGTTATACTACTCTGATATGACCATGTATATATAAGATCCTAACATATCTGCAGCATTTAAACAAACTATTCACTACAACCCCAATGAATAAGATAATGGATTGTGGAACAGGCTGATAGATGAAGTCCAAACATTAGCTTGAAATTGTTCAGTGCTGAATTGTGCTAAGTAAGTCATAACTTGTTTATCTTAGCAGGTTTAAACGTCCTAATGAAAATAACAGTAGTGGGCTGCCTGGTCTACATAATGAAAGTAAAGGCTGCCTGAATGTGTCTGCTTAATATCTGGGCACTGTGGCACTCCAACATGCCGCCAACTTCACATGAACTCTGCTCATGTAGCAGAGGCCTGGTAAAATATTCAGATTTGTTTTTTAAATAAAGGATATTCCACACTGTATATTGAGAATGTTTCAATTTCAACCGTGACTGCAAAAACTCATGGTCAAGCCATACGGGAATGATCACTAGAGGAGCCAGTGCTTGCATTCTGGTTCAACGGGGGCTACAGAGCTGTCAGGGTGAGAGAGTGACTGCAGAGGGGTGAGCAAGGAGGCTGGAAGTGAGTTGGGCCAAAGGCTGCAGGAGCCAGGAGCCCCTGCCAGGACTGTATGGTGGAAAGCTGTTAATGAGCATTGCAAAGCCCTTAAACATAATGATCTGGACTTCTCTCCCTGGGCTAATGCCTATCACATGCCTCCATCCAACCCCGCCAGCCTGCCCACTGCTCACACACCCAGGAAGAGGAGGATGACCTATTGGATGGAGGCATAAGAAAACGACTGAGGAGGAGGGTTGATTGGCAAGAGTACAACTGAACTAATTTGGTGTTAAAGTCAGCATGAAGTTTTGATACGGTAGAAATACTGACGTGTGATAATTATGACTTGTTTGAGTGAGCAAAGCAAGACACACTCCTAAAAATAAAGGTGCCAGAAAGTTGTGTTTGCTAATCATACCAGAGAAGTATGACTTTTGGTTCACTGAACTAGAGTCCAAATGATGTTTTAACATGCTTGTAATTAAGATATGTCAGCGTAAATAATCTTTCTAAAGCTGAAAGAGTTTCTAAGTAAGTTTCAAAGGTTGTATATCAATCAAAGGGGTTTCCTCAAATCATGTGTCCAAATCAAGAACCATTAAGGAAACTTTATGAACCATTAAGGAGTGAACTGAAAAGAAACAAAAAATCTACAGATTTTTTCTATCTTATCTCAAGTCATCTTATCTCATGTTATCTTATGTTATCTCATCTTATCTTATCTCATCTCATTTCATCTTATCTTATCTCATCTTATATCTTTTTTAGACATCTAAAAAACAAAGAAAAGTCAAGTGAGGAATTACCAAGTATTTCAAAGGAATTACCAAGAACTAAACCTGTGTACTAAACTCCTTTGGGGAAACTAACTATATGTTGGAAACTTTGAATGAATCTTTG
>BRDA01011458.1:99758-122709 GCA_036984385.1 Crenuchus spilurus | reverse complement strand
TATTGTACTATACTCTACTATATTCTATTCAACTCTACTCTACTCTATTCTACTCAATTCTACTCTATTATATTATACTCTATTTTATTCTACTCTATTCTACTTTATTCTCAATTCTATTCTACTCTATTCTACTATATTCTACTCTATTCTATTCTACTCTATTGTATTCTATTGTACTCTATTCTACTGAACTCTATTCTACTCCATTCTACTTTACTCTATTATACTCTACTATATTCTACTCAACTCTATTCCATTCAACTCTATTCTACTTTATTCTATTCTACTCAATTCTACTTTATTCTACTCTATTCTACTCAACTCTATTCTACTTTATTCTATTCTACTATACTCTATTATATGCTACTCTATTCTTCTCAATTCTATTCTATTGTACTATACTCTACTATATTCTATTCAACTCTACTCTACTCTATTCTACTCAATTCTACTCTATTATATTATACTCTATTTTATTCTACTCTATTCTCAATTCTATTCTACTCTATTCTACTATATTCTACTTTATTCTACTCTATTCTATTCTACTCTATTGTATTCTATTGTACTCTATTCTACTGAACTCTATTCTACTCCATTCTACTTTACTCTATTATACTCTACTATATTCTACTCAACTCTATTCCATTCAACTCTATTCTACTTTATTCTATTCTACTCAATTCTACTTTATTCTACTCTATTCTACTCAACTCTATTCTACTTTATTCTATTCTACTATACTCTATTATATGCTACTCTATTCTTCTCAATTCTATTCTATTGTACTATACTCTACTATATTCTATTCAACTCTACTCTACTCTATTCTACTCAATTCTACTCTATTATATTATACTCTATTTTATTCTACTCTATTCTACTTTATTCTCAATTCTATTCTACTCTATTCTATTCAACTCTACTCTACTTTATTCTATTATACTCTATTCTACTCTACTCTAATCTATTCTACTCTATATTCTATACAACTTTATTCTATTCTATTCTACTCCTCTACTCTGTTCTATTCTATTCTATTCTGGAAAATGTCATATATACTGTGACAGTAACCTCAAACATTGAGCACTGTATTGGGATTAATTGGTTTTCAGACTAAAATCAAACAAAGCACCACTTGCATTTGCCATATGAAACAGGCGTAATAAATTATCACACATTAGCAGATATGGTAAACGAACTGCAATCTGTTTCTTCTTGGAAACTGGACAGCAGAGCTGTGGGACAAACCTTACTTTGTTGACTTGATTATGGCAAATAAATACTTACAGCACAAGATGGAGGAGGAAAAACCTTTTGTATGAACATTCACAGTTATAAATCAAGCCATTGACATTGCTTGCGCTGCTCACCCGCCTGCCAACACTTTGTTGTGGTGGCTGGACACGCATTCGTGACAAGCTGGTACAGAGCAGCACTAATAAATATCTGTCTCTCTGTGCCTACTTTGAGGTAGCTTAATTAACCATGTGCTGCACACTCTCCCCAATGACATATGTCCCAAAGAGAGCCAAAAATAACAGCGCTGCGGATGGAGGGGTGTGTGTGTAGGTGGAGGGGGATTATGTGTTAGCAGAGAACAGGTTCAGAGCATATTTAAGCCCACTGCCTCTGCATTAAGAGCTGTGTTCCCTCTCCCATAGGAGTGCTTTGGAGGCCCCTAGCTTCAGGCGTGAGAGAAAGAGCCTGCGTGGCTGTGCTATGGTAGAGGACACTAGACAGAGCCACCTGTGGCTAGAGACTGCTCTCACATGTGTAGGCCTGACAGGGCATCTGTCAGTAAGGCCAGAGCGGCGCTGAGCTGATCCATTAGCACTAACAACCAGGCCACACCGTGCACTGAGGAAACAGGCAATAAGTTAGCATGCAGGATCTGTTTCTGGATGTGGCCTTCGCAGGGGAACGTAATCAAGCCCCTGTTCCCCACCTCCACACCTTCCACCCTCTCACACGCACACACATACACACCTGTAGCAACGGCTCAACACTTGCTCACCCCCCACCACCACCAGTTCTGATTGCTAGCTGCTGATTGTTTCCTTTGAACATGGACTAGCTGATAGGATGCGAAGTAGCATTACCACAACAGCACAGCACCTGGATCATTGCTAACGCATAGCATGTTCCATATCATGACCAACATGAGTAGTGCTTGTATTTAGCTAACTTTTCAGAGTGAAGCCTTAGTCATGTCAGCTTTTAGACAATTTGCAACTGTTAGCTATGATTACCACAAGAACACAGCATCTGGATTGTTGCTGACATGTTTCATCTCATGTCTAACATGAGTACAGCTCATAGTTAGCTACACAGTAAATATGTCAGTGTTAAATCAACACTATTAGAGTTAAATTAACACTGAGGGTGTCAAAATGTAACACTCTCAGTGTTAATTTAACTCTAATAGTGTTGGTTTAACACTGGTAGATTTACTGTGTAACGTTTCAGAGTAAAACCACTTTCCAATCAAACTATTGTCTGGGGATTTTCTTTGATAAAGTCAGCTAGATATTAGTGAAGACTGTATCATTGCAAATTCAGCAATGGCCTCTTACTCAAAAATCCTTGAATACAGAGGATCAATCAGAGTGTTGACAGCCATTTGAGCAACATGGCTGACAAGATTATTTTGTGTTCAATGCATTATGATATCTGTACAAACTCACTGTAGATAAGTAAGATAAGTAAATTAGGACATTAAAAACATACACCTGATTATAATCTGTCAATCTGTCAAAAGGGACATATTTCGAGTTTTTCACAATTTTTTTATTTTAATGTTGATGCTGTTTGAATAATGCCTGAATAATTTATGCCAACTGAAAATGAAGTATTCAATAATATCAGATTCTGGATTTCTGAAAATTATGAGCTATAAGCCAACATTAAAACAAAAATGTCACTTAAATATATGAACACAAGTGAATTTTTCATGATATTAAATTTTTGGAGTTGCACTAATATACATCAGCCCCAAGCACAACTTACTAAACCTAGTGCTCTTGATAAGGGGGATCATGTAAATGCCTAAAAAATGAATGAACACACTAGCTTTTATACGTGTCTGCTTCTATACATTCCCTCCAAAATCAGAATGACACCCAGGCTACCCTTAATTACCTGATACTGACTCCAGCCCAGTGAAAAATTAACAAGGTGTAAGACCGATGTGTGATCGGGGTTATAAGAATGCTGATCTGGGATCGTCTTACACTTTTACATACTACTCTATAGAATCTCATGATCTCATGAGACCTGATCTTAGGTCTGTGTTCAACATTCTTGATAGGATGCTTGATAAGTAAAGACCCAGATCAGTCCTTTTCATGATGTTCCTCATAAAGAGCTTTTAGACCCCTCCCAAACACTTACTAGCTAGCTAGTGTGCTCTAACATGAAGGTTCTAGGGAAAGGAGTGTCGGAACTGAAGGCGCGGCGCTGAAGGAGGACAATGGATGAAAGGAGCTGTCAGAGCTCGCAGCGGAAGAAAAGAAAGCTAGAAAGAGTTGGAGTGCCATGCCAGTGGCGCACAGGGAAGAGGATGACAAAGCTGGGAGGTGACAGTGGGGGAAGGGGGAGGAGGTGAGGTGAATATGAGAGTCCTCAGAGAGCAGGAGGCGCAGACTCCCCCTTGACCTCCCTCTCAGCCCGGGATCTAAAAATGACATTAGAGAGGGGAAGTTTGACTCTGCCTTTTCATGTGTCTGAAATAATGCCTGCACCACTCTTGCTTGTCATGAACGTACAATGCATCCACTGAGGCACCAGACAATGCCTATTTGAGTCATATACTTCAATTGTTTATTGTCTTCCTTCTGACATGTACATCTTGTTTGAATTTAAGCAATATACAAACTGATCTTTATCATTGTTTTGTAAAGTGCTTTTTTTGGTAGATGTGACAAAGAATTTGGGCAAAATCAACTGAGCCACAGTAAGAGAGAAAGACATGACGCAAACAGTAGAAAGCATTTCCGCTTGAGAAATGTTATCTGGTTTCTAAGAGAAATGGAAGGTGGATAAAGCAGAATGGTTCCAGAGCAATGTCAACAAATTCTGTTGCTGCTTATTTGGGGTTTTCTCCACCATAGCTGGAATTTTGGCCAGCTCTGTGTCACCCACACTGTTATTTCTCTAATCCTAAACAGATTTGCTCCCGCCACCAGAAAAGCCATGGCCTGGGTGTCTCTGCGGCATTCTCCACAGACTACATTAATAGGCTGCACATGTTGATAAGTTATGGAATAGATTAGTTGCAACGTATGTGGTCCTCTGGTGGAAGCGATGGCGACATTCAGCAACACATTGGAACAAGGAAAGGATCTGATCCATGGTGTCCTCACTTCCAAAAGTCTTGTGAGGAGCACTATCATTGTATCATAAAAGTCTGCAACACAGTCCAGATGCTCCTCTATGGCTTTTCATAATAACCCACACAGTCAAATAAAAAAGCTAAACATGCAATCACAGAGCTTACTGGACATATAAACTGCCATTATGATGAAAAGAGGATGACAAAGATGTGCCGTTTTCCTCTTTTCAAGTTCAAGATTTAGCAAGTGGAGGAAGTATGGAATGATAGTGTATGAAACAAAGAGGAGAATGACGAGGATGCACATTTATAGATCCAGCAATTCCTCTTCTCCTTGAGTAAAAATTCAGATAGAAAATATTACTAGGTGAAAAGCAGACATCCTCTATTCAAATTCTAAATTATTTCCTAAAATACAAAAGTCATCAATGCAATCTTAAAAGTATTGAGTACTAGCCTTCAGCGAGAGTTGTGCTGTTGTTCAGCTTCACACTGCTTGTTTTCTCCTAGTTCTTTTTTAAGGGCTAAATAAAGAGTACAGGCAATTATGACCATCTGTAAACTATTTTTTCTACACACAAGCTAGAGTGTTAATATTTATAGACACACATACATACACTGTATATATATTACAATATTTATGCTACATTCATATATTATAGCCAGTGGTAGAAAAACAAAGCTCTTGTGTATTGTATTATTATTCATATTATTATTAAGTATTATTATTATTGTACTTTAATATTACTTAAATCAAGTACTTTTACTCCTTACATTTTCATGTATACATTTAAAGTCCACATTACAAAAGTCATTGTATTTTTCATTTTTTCTCATCTGCTTCATCAAATGCTACTAAACATTCTAATTAAATGTTTCTAATTATCACATCAAACAAATTCATAACAGTGTAAAATTAAACTAGCCAATTATTTAACACTTAATCATTATTTAACATTTCTTTAACCTGGTAGGTTTTGTTGAGATCACAGACCTCTTTTACAAAAGAGACCTGGCCAAGAATGGCAGCAACACAGTATTACATCAGAAGAGTTTACACAAGAACATTAAACATTAAAAATTATTTACATCAAAAATCTTACATTACACATCTACACAAAGACTATCTAGTCTAAATCAACTTCACCATAGTCTAAAACCAATATTTCGAATCTGAAGTTTATTTTGTAGGTTGTTCCAGGCACAAAATCTAAAAGCAGTTTTCAGAAATAAATAAATAAATTTATATATATTAGTCTTTACTTTTATATACTGGAGTATGTTTACATGTCAATATATTTAGATACAACACAGCTCATGAATATATGTTGCAGTAAATGTATAGGCCTGAGTGCAGCTCTCAGTTCTGTACCTCAGCTTGTGTCTGTGATTGTGGAGGTTCAAATATCTCCTTGCTTACAAGCTTATTATAGTCCATACATTAACACATTCTGGCTATAGTTAAGTAAATGAACTGGCTTATGCTAAATCAACTGACTTCTAAATCAACTGACTTATTCTAAATCAACTTGCTTACTCTAAATCAACTGGCTTATTCTATATCAACTGGCTTCTAAGTACACTGGCTTATTCTAAATTAATTGCCTTCTAAATCAACTGGCTTATTCTAAATTAACTGGTTTATTCTAAATCAACTGGCTTCTAAATCAGCTGGATTATTTGAAATCAACTGGCTTCTAAGTTAACTGGCTTATTCCAAATTAACTGGCATCTAAATCAACTGGCTTATTCTAATTAAACTGGCTTATTCTAAATCAACTGGCTTATTCTAAATAAACTGGCTTCTAAATCAACTGGCTTATTCTAAATAAACTGGCTTCTAAATCAACTGGCTTATTCAAAATTAACTGGTTTATTCTAAATCAACTGGCTTCTTCAAAATCAAATGACTTCTAAATTATCTGGCTTATTCTAAATTAAATAGCTTCTAAATCAACTGGCTTATTCTAAATTAACTCATTCAGATGTGATTACTTTTAAATCATTTTAATGACAAATTACCATTTTTAAAGTGCATTATATTTTAAACAGTTCTGGACATCTGCATGTGTGTCAAGATATCTCTGTGCATGTGAGCTTCTTATGGTGCATGCCGGAAGAGAGGCTGAATGGGCAACTAGGGAGAAAAGTGACCAAAATTACCCAAGAATCCTGGGCCTTGACACAGCTGGGTGAAAATTATATGCATGTGCACAAGCCTGGTGAAAAATAGCGCCAGGTCAGGGGCATCTGAATTTCACCACCACACAGGGAGAGATCATGTAGTCAGACAACTGAGCTGTCTCTCCTTCTGGGGGAGGAGCACAGAGGAGAAGTTAGGGAAGGGGATGGGGGTCTGCTGTAAACAATGAGGGTGCTTCATGGACGCCAATCTAACTGGCCCGAGGCTAGAAAGACATCAGCACGTCAACACTCCAGACAGAGGAGGCTGTGCGGCCATTATCTCTAAACAACCACGGCCTTCTCGGAGCACACAGGCCTTTTACAAGTGCTAATAAAGATAATTAGTAGAAAAACTTGTAAACGGGTTAAAGCTATTAGGAGACTTCATTTTTGTGAAGGATCATTTGTTACTCATACACAACAAATGCCAAACGACAACTTGAGAAGTGGACTTTGGTGTTTTGCTTGGCTGACGGTTGCGTTTAACACATATATGGTTTCGGGCCCTAGTGGGACACAGTTTTTATGATTTATTAAAAAATATTAAAACTTAACACATAAGTCATTATGGCTAAGTAGTGTGATTGTTTAGGTTTCTGCACTGTTTAGTGTGCAGGCTTTTAAACACTATGTCATTCAGTGCTGTCAAACATAAGCACACTGGTGAAGCCCTACAGCCTATTTAAAATGTAGTAACCCTCTGTTCCATTCTACTGTACACACTCAGTTGGGTTTTTATTTAATTATACAGATTGCCAGCCTCTTAACACTGCTTTTCATGTAGTGTACGGTTTGACTTCTGACTCTTCTGAAAAATGCCCATTATCCTGGATGTTAGATTGCCACGTAATGGACAAGCACAAGCATTTAACTGCAGGGTCAATACAAAGTTTAATAATTGCAAACTCTTTAAAGTCTATTGAACAGAGTTGAAAGCCTGTGAAATACCTGCACACTACAATACGAGTGGTCATTTTTGGCTTCCAAAACGATCATCCAGGTAATGGGCTCAGGTGGGTATACGCTTTTTCTAACTAATTGCTCTCTTTCTCTCTCTCTCTCTCGCTCACTCACTCCCTCTCTCTTTCTCTCTCATGCTCTTAATCTCTTAACATCCTCACAATAGTTCTGTTTTAATTTGGTTTCATCATGTGCATTCAGGACAGATCACGCAAAAGTCAGGAACACACATTCAAACAAATCAAGCCAAAACATACACTGACTAATTTCTACCTATCATACACAGTTTTAAATGATTTTGATGAGGACTGAATGTAACCATTTCAGCTTGATATTTTACCTCTTAAAATTCTTTCATAGGCTTCACTACAGCTGGAAATCTGCCAAACTACACAATGAAAATAATAACATTCAATCAGGACCCTCCGCAGTTCAACATAAAACATGATGAAATATCTGCTGCCCTTTATTTATTTGAATCTTCCTTGAATAAGACATATCCTAAATTTATGATGACAAGCAGAACCATTGAGTGCACTCTTAAAACTGAAGGTACCTCTTTGGAGGAAAGCCAAAGAACCACTGAGAACATTGGGGCTAATTCACCAACCGTTCTTTAAAAAAAATGTCTCCTGAAAACCCACTTACACACTTCTCACTGACATACTTATTTTCATAGGGATGAGATAGGAACAGAATCATATAGCACATATAGGCCATTTGAATACTGATATGTTTGGGCAAAATTAAGGGTTTTTGCATTTTCATTAGTTATACAGATGTATAATATTATATTATTTAAATCACATTAACATTTAAAACTAATTTAAGAAAAAAAACCTTTATGAAGATATTGGTGAATTAAACTCTTTAATTTTAAGAGTTCAAATCTTAAGAACATCTGTAAGGGACCCTTATATCAGGTTGTTCTGCTGCCTGGCAGAAGAACTGATTAATTTATAGCCTCTCTTTTCAAAATGTACATAAGACAAATGTTGAAAACTTTTTTTTTCAGTTTTTATGACAGAATTTTGCGGTACAGTCTTGTATGTAGTCTGGCACAGAGAGCCTGTGTGATCAAAAAGAGTTTATACACACAATGATGATCTATGGGGCTACTATGAGGACGTACTGTTCTATCCAGATGTGAAAGTCACGAAGCCATGCTTTTGAGGCCACGTGTATGGCTTTGACCTCTTACTGACACAAATGTTGCCATCTTGACCCTCGCCATACTTCGTCACATATGTCTGGTGAAGGGATTACTCAGACAAAGGAAAGATGTTGTAGTGATGTGGCCTGCACCTCACAGCTGGCACTTCGTCCATACACTGCTGCATTCTGGGAATGTGCCGTCTGTCTCCCCTTTTCTCCCTGCTATCTGCAGCCTTAATCTAAAGGCCAGCTATTATGATTCCTGTACTTGGCGTATCTGAGGCCGATTTAGAACATCAACACCATCAATCACAAAGCAGAGAGGCCAACCAGCTGGCTGAACCTTGTAGTCCTGCAGGCCTATTTGTCATCCGGGGCACGTCCTTCTTGCATGTAACACTTGTTCACTCTGAGGACAATTTTCCCCATTCTGTAGACACCCATTTGTTTCAACCACTGTCCCTGTAACCCTACACTTTGTCTACCCTTCTACAACCACACGATGAAGGACTCATCAAGACATCACCAAAGCCTGTCAGAAAGGTTGAAAGAATCTGTGAAGAAGAAGAAGAAGAAAAAGAAAAAGAAGAAGAAGAACACAACAACAACAACAAATAAAGAGAAGAAGAAGAAGAAGAATACCAACAACAACAACAACAACAACATTTAAGAAGAACAAGGAAAGGAAGATGACCATCATCATCAACAACCACAACATTTAAGGAGGTGAAACAGAAGAAGAAGAAGAAGAAGAAGAACAGCAGCACAATAACATTATCAACAACAACAACCATTAAGGACTTGAAGAAGAAGAAGAAGAAGAAGAAGAAGAAGAAGAAGAAGAAGAAGAAGAAGAAGAAGAAGAAGAAAAAGAACAACAACAGCACAACAACATTATCAACAACAACAACCATTAAGGATTTGAAGAAGAAGAAGAAGACCATGAACAACTACAACATTTAAGAAGAAGAAAAAGAGGAAGAAGAAGAGGAAGAAGAAGAAAAATAAAAGAAAGAAGAAGAATACCAAGAAGAAGAGGAAGACCAACAACAACAACAACAACAACAATTCGAGAGAAAACGAAGAAGACCACCATCAACAACAACATTTAAGCAGATGAAGAAGAATCTCACAAAAGAATAAAAAATAAATAAATCAATAAAAAGAAAGAAAGGAAGGAAGGAAGGAAGGAAGGAGAAAGAACATTGGCACCAATAACAATAACAACCACAAAGACAAGCCCAACAAAGCAGAATGTTTTTGATATTGTTGTATAGAAGTTTCTCTTGTTGGTGTCACGACACAGACAGTCTTAGACAGCTTCACTGACCAAACGAAACCTCCAAGCAAACAAATAAACAAGCTCTCCATGAAAAGCCTATGAGTCATTATCCAGTAAAACATAGTCTGGGGTGGCTGGCATGCACACATAAAACCACACATAAGAGTATCTAAGCCTGCCTCAGGAAAAAAAGCTTTACTTTTCTAATTCTGAATAAAATGGTGAGTTTATAAGACAATAAAAACATAGACATGCTCCATAAACAAAGAATCTTATCATAAATAGTCTATAACATGCATGCCAGTTGTATTGTCAGCATGTTCCCTTTCTTTATGTTTGATATAAGAGTGTTTAAAATGTGCTGGATATTCATTTATTGTGGAATGAACATGCATTTGAACATCAGTTAATGGTTCTGATCTCAGAGATGTACAAGTAGAATAAATAACTAAATACTTGGCCAATGCAGTTATGTGTTCATTGAGGAACAAATAGTCTGCTTTGTTGAATATTCATGTTTCAATGACACTTAATTGAACAAAGGATTCAGCTGATTTGCATATCCATCACTACACTTGATACAAAATGGTGGAGGTACTGGCACAGAGCCACTGCTGTACGTATCAGTAAATGATACCACATGTAATTATCCCCACACAGTTCTCATTACTGCACAATATCTGGCATAACACAGTGGAGTATGAAGAGTACCAGCTATTTTGGACCTGAATGTACAGTATAAGTATAGATAGCCCCAAGAAATAACCTTTTTCCATCCCACTCAGATGTGGGTACTCTTAAGGAAGCTGATATTGTGTTAAGATTTTGGCTTATTTTGTCTGAAGCCTGAAACAGTATCTGTTTAAGGATGCTACTATCAAAATGGGAAAAAACTGACTTTATAATTAAATAATGTGGAAATTGGCTGTAAATGAGTAAGTGAATGAATTATTATAAGGAAATTAATTCAATTAAATAAGCTGTTAAGAAAACAGTGAAATCTATTCTACAATTAGAAATTCTTTAGCTTGTTTCTAGAGAAAAACATCTTTTTATAAGACAACGAAATTTGACCTCCGCATTTAACCCACCCATGCAGTGAAACACATACACTAGTGAACACAATAGGCTGTGAGAACATGTGTTTGAAGTGGTGGGCAGCCCTATCCACAGCGCCCTGTGAGCAGCTTGGGGTTAGGTGCCTTGCTTAAGCTCACTTCAGTCATGACCTTCCCAGGGATCAAACTGGTGACCTTCCGGTCCCAGATCAGATCCCTAATCAACATGTCACAGCTTCCATAATGATGGTTTAGTTACAAAATTAAAAAAATATATATGCTGTATGTGAGCGGTCTATCTAATGAAAATAGTAATATATGTAACGATAAAGTCTTTACTTTAGTTTTATTTTATTTCTTTCCTTATGAAAGAGTCAACCTTCATGTCCTACACATAGATAACCAGTATTCAAGGCCTGTTTTGAGCAGAAATGTATTTTTTAACTATTCAAATATATGTCAGACATGCCAATATTTTTTCCTTTGAAAATGAATACTGAAGTCATCCAGACTAGGAAGGAACACACAAGGAATCATGTAGTAAACTTAAAAGTGTTAAACAAACCAAAACATGTTTTAGATTTTAGATTCTTCAAAGTAGACACACAACTGATGTCTCAAACACATTAAGAGGCAAGAAATGCAAGTCATGAACTCTTGACAAGACACAGCTGTTAACTGAAAGCCATTCCAGGTGACTACCTCATAAAGCTGACTGAGAAAATGCCAAAAAAGCTGCCATCTAAGCAAGATATATGTTGATGCTTTAGATTGTTATCACTCAAGTAAGGGTGTCCACACTTTTGTATAAGACTGTATAACCAGTATTTTATTATAACTGAATGTCATCAAGAGATAAAAGCTTTTCCAGGTCTAAACAGTTCCAAACCTCTACAGTTGCATGAAGAACCATTTTACAATGTTTACAAGAGCGCTAGCTTTAAGCGATGATGATATTTTCCCTGTTAATGCAATAATTTCTAAAGTAAAAAATTTCAATGATGCTAGAGACACATGAGATTAGCAGTAATGGAAAACATGCTGCATGAATAGATTCACTTCATGGAAAATACAAATCAGCTTTAGCAGGTTCTATCATGTATTACAGTTAATATCATGTATTAATGATTATACAGTACATAAGTGTATTATTAGTCAAACTAGTCAATGAACATAATCACTTAATTTGCCATTTAGAAGCTATTCCTCACAGCTCACATGAAAACATTAAACAGCATTTTCTCTCAGAATAACAATTCATTTTTTGTCATTTTATAGCATTTCAACCCAGGGTAGCAACACTAAGGGCTAATCTAATATTCATAAAAGAGCATCCTACGTGCCCTGGCATCTGCATGGAGAAACCCTCAGCTTCCAGGACTGGGCAGCAGGCACTCAATGTAATACATAGCCAAAACAGACGAATGCTGGTGCCAAGCTAGTATGAGAAAAATGAATGAAAATAGTTGCCTTATGCCAAAAAATGGTTTTCAAATGGTTTGTATTCATTCAAAAAGGATTTAAAGTGGTATGACACCAAAATAGCCAGTGTGTTTAATACATGTACTGATGCTTTTGACAAGTCAACTCATAAAACAATGTTTCTGCCTTCAATAAAGGCTCCCAAGTTTATTCTTCACCATCTCATGAACATAATGCCCATTTGGTCGCTTTTCTAAGGTTAAAAAAGTCTCTATGTTAAGTAACATTTTTTAAATGTGTCTTACCCCTTTAACAAATGAACCACAAGTTATTTAGATACACGTCTACTTAACGGCTGATGGGCATATTTGAAATAGTATTACAATGAGCTGGTTAGAGGTCAGCATTTTATTTATTTGTAAGCTTCTCACACCATACATTGAAACATTACTGAAGTTATCAGGGTTGCGTATGGAAAAATGTGAACAATGAATAGCCTTATCTACATAGACAATCTACTGGACCCAAAGCAAAGAGCTGAAAATCTACAAATTCACTTACTTTGGCAGGAAAAAAGGTGTGTGTTTTGCGAGGAGGTGGAATAAAACCCCCTAAATTGGACCCTTGGCATTCACTAGTCTTTGAAAAGTCTTAATGACAAATCACCACTTTCCCTTTCACCGCCTAGCGTTTCATCTGCAATCTCCCCATGGTGCTCTGGTCTCTTTAAAAGCTTGTCATTGGCCAAGTGTCTCAAACCTTAGCCTTTGGCTATACCTTAGAAAATTATTCCTGGTTTCTTACTTTAATGTCCATGCACAAGTGGGGCTTAATACTTTCTGTGTTCATTTCAATAACCCAGACAAACCTCTTTGCTTTAGTCTATAATACATTTGAGCCATGCTGCAGCACTCTAGGGTGTTGAAGGAACTGGCATGGTGTCACTAATGCATGCGTATTTCGTATGCTTACATTAGTGACACCATGTCACTTCCACTTGGCAATCATAGACTCCTTAAAACATTTTTGGCCTGATATATGACGTGAGATGACACAGGCACTGACAGGGTTAACAGAAAAAATGTTATAATTATGAGTTTAAAAAAAATCCATTTATTTCTCCCCATCCCTTGTTAATTAGGATATCTTGGATGCACCAGAGTTTCTGAGCATGAAGATTTTTAATCAGATTGTATACAGATGCACAGTGTGTTAGAGAATGATGAATTCAATCAGGTAGAAAAAGCAATTATTGAGCAGTAATACATTTAACGCTTGAGGAAGTTTCATGGCCACTCTTATCCATCATTAGCCACCCAGAGCTACTAGAGCTTGGAACATGCGAACACTTTTTGAGAACTAGATTTTGTGCGCCTTTCTGACTTCGAGGAAATTGCTTTTAAAAGTTAACAGCAGACACAATAGAGCAATCTCGCCAAAGCACCTTCAAATTAAACATCTCCTTAATTCCTAAGCGGACGAGGACACTTTGCGGTATTTGGGGTATGTTTTCATAAAATACTAATAATTGCATCTCTCAACAACCCACCAAGCTGTACAAACATGGCACTTTTGGCCCTCTGGGGAAAAGAGAGGGCATTGTGTCCAGTGGTGGATTCTCAGCCCGTGAACCCGGCATCCACTAGCCACCAATCAGGCCTCTCTGGTCCAGCAGACTCATACCCAGATGACCACTGCCTATGTTGTGCTCTAGCCTCATTGGTCTAACTACTTAATAAGTGGCTGTTAGAGGTTTTCCTGGACAAAGTCCAGAGCTGAAGGGGCCCTCAAAGCGGCGAAGTCCAAACGAGGACAGCTCCATTTATCAATCTCCCCAATCAAAGGCATTTCCGGACCTATGGCCACATGGTGCGTATACCTAAATGCAAGTTTCCGCATGGCTCTTGCAGACACCTGAAACTGTGGCGAGGATCTATGTGCGATAACTACACACTGAACACCTGATCGCCGTAGACAGGGCCGAGCTTCCTATAAAAGCAGTGGAATTTAAATACAAAAGGTTTAATTTATGTTCTAATAACAAGCAGGCTTGCAGTGCAGAGTTTGAAGTGATCAAGCACAATAGACATTTTCCCCTGCTTTTATATCTACCACAATATCCCTCTGTGTGCTGTAGAGATCATTATATCCTGAAGAATGTTGTTTCATTTCCAATCCCCTTTATAGATGACAGATGAGGAGCGGGTAGGTATTAGAGTGGAACACTTTATCACTTACTCTCTAAGCCCCTTGATGAGGGACATTCACTTGAGAATGTCATTCCAACATAGAGAAAGAGAGAGAGAGAGAGAGAGAGAGAGAGAGAGAGAGAGAGACCATAAAGAGGCTGACTCAATGGCTTGCAGTCTAAGTCTCCTACAATGCGGCATTGTGGTGAGCGGAGAGAAGTACTCAAAAATATTTAATATTCCGTCTTTAAAGATTGCGTGATTTGTTTGTCACTTGTGTAATAGCAAATCATCATGCAATACCTCTATGTATGTCTTGCCATAATAAGCAATAATGTACTTCTGGATTAATGCATTGCCTTCACTGTGACTGTGAATTTTACAATTATATTGCAAATTAAAATGAAAATCAATGTCATTCCTCCAACACAGATGTAAGTACATGACTTACACTATTGTTTATGACATTAGGTAACAAATGGTTATGTCAGACATAAATATTTTTCTTACAATACAAATGTAATAGCCGAATGACAAAATTGATCATTTTTCATGCAAAGCCAAGGCCCCATTGCACTATTCAGAGCTAAGGTTTCTATGGTGCGCTTTAAAAAGCCATTAATTCTATGGGGAGTTACTTTGTTATGAATGTTTCACATAAATCAAAGGTAAAACGAACAATTACATACAGTGCATAGCTTTGAGGTATTTATGCAACAATGACTGATGTACTATAAACAGTGTTGTATTTATATGCTCTAGCAGTTTAGTTACTTTATCCTTATCTCCACTGACTTTGTGCTATTTGCTATGAGTGTGTTATTACTGGCTGGATACACTTATGTCTGGCAAGTTATAGAAAGAAAAAAATAATTCTAAGGATATGGAACTCTTACTGATGGACACTGAGACAGTAGAAACTCCCAGTTAACAAGGACATGTCCAGTGGATTCATGACGCTGGGCGTAATATTACGAGGCACAAAGTGAAAACAAAAAGCCATCTCGCTTGTTGTTTTCAAAGATAAATAACAGGATGGCATTTAGAGGATAACTGAATAACAGCTGGGTGTTCACATCAGTCTTCCTACATAACGGCCTGCTGTTGCAACTTGAGATAGACCCCCCATATTTCATTTCACTCCCGCTGATAGCATTTATCAGCAAAATCCTGATAGAAAAAAAACAAAAAATGCAACTTAAGCCTGAGCATAACTAAGCCGCGGAGGTGAACGGGATTACTGGGGCCGGCCAGGACAGACATTAGATTGTATGGCCATAAAGGGCCATTAGCTTGTTGGCAAACTGTACCTCAAGCCCCAGATGACAGGGCTTTTCAAGACAGACAGATGAAAAATATGAAACTAAAATTCCTCATGACAGACAGTTGAATTAGTTGGTCGTAAGCAGGGAGCTAGAGGGGGTGGAACTTTAGGAAACTTTGTTGTCTATATATTTTCCATATGTTCATGTGGCTTTGATTGTGTTATTGCCTCATTTGATCAACAACGTGCCTTTTCTAAAAGCAAATATCTCTGCCCTCATTACGCAAAGAAAAGTCCATCACATAAGACACAGTGACCGTAGACTTAATGGCTATGTGGGATTACATTTAATACAAAACCTTGACATGTTCACCATGCACTGAAAGGGACACAGTACCCATCCATTTCAGAGTACCAAGGCTGGTATATTTCTCTGAAATGAATCATACTAATTGGACAGTTGAGTCTAATCAAGGTTTTGTTATCATTCAAATCTCAAACTGGAATTTGCAAAAGCCAGAAAAGTTGTTTGTGAAGTGAAAAGCAACAACAGAAGCTGCAGAACAATGATGTTCCCACAGAAAGTGCAATATGTCACTGCGGAGTCTATCAGCAAACACATAGCTAGTCATCCAGTAACTGGAACATCGTATTAGAAATTCCTGATCATAATGCTAATCTCCTTAATATCCATGGACCTACTGGTGTGTCTTTCAGTTCCTATAATGTAAATCTTTGGTTCAAGCTGAAACCATATTAATGTAATGTGCAAAGGTTGTAGGCAACCCTAGAAAGTTTAAAGTGCTCTATATTTGGGCAGTATATGTTTATACAATGCTTTCCCAGGCACACTTTTTGACAAGGTAAATGGTTTTAAATAACATGTTTTTGTACCTAAACCTTATGTGGAGTACTATATGTATTGCTTCTTTAGTTTAGAACTGGAACTGTTAGGTTAATATTACTAATAAACACTAGAACTCAAAAGAATGGCCTTAATGGCCCAGCTGCTCTGTCTGTAGGATGAATTTGGTAACACTTTATAATAGAGCCCAATTTCTGAGCCTAACTCCCTGTAATTTATAGTGTAATTTCTCAGCACTTATGGTGTTACATCCTCATATGAATAAGTACATATGAAATACATACTGGTTCCTACTGGTACTTAAACACAAGAAGAAAACTGACTAGTCTGTGAAACCTTAACTTAGGTCTGGATACAGTTTGCGAGACAGCTGCATCATTTTTGGTGACTATTAAGTTCTGTTTATTAGAAAAGTTTGTCTTGCAGCTCCAGTTTGGTAGTTTGTTTCTCTGGTCCAAATCAGACCGAGTTCATTTAACTTGGAGCGTTTCCCCCACTATTTGGTTTGTTTTCACACAGGCACAAACCTAAACGCACCAAAATTTGTCCCAACAAACCACGTGAACATGTTGTCTCCTCTGATTGGTCAGAGCTGTCTGGCGCGGGAGCAAGAAAGTAAACACTACAGCAGCAGCAGTAAGAGCTAAAACTGTCACTGTCCGGTTGCTGTTTCTGTGCGGCGTTCATCTACTGCCTCGCGTCACTCACCTGTCCAGAGTCACGGCTCCATTCCGCTGTTTAACTGTATTGAGAGCCCTAATGCGAGACAGCACAGCGCCACACAGTCTATGCGGTTGGTTAGTGACGTGCGACAGCAGCAACAACAGTACAGTACAGTTTTAGCGCTAACTGGCTCTCCATTTAGCTCAAACTTGTGGAGTTACACCATAGTCGGGTCTGATCGAGGTCGGAGCAAAATTTGGACTCCAAACAAGTGACAAATATGTAAATATGATTTCAGGATCAACCATTCATTTAAAACCTATATTACATGTCTCTCACTTTCTTGAATTAAAACTATTTGATATTTCAAAAACTTTCAATCCTAAGACTACAGTCCTTGTATATATATATATATATATATATATATATGTAACAAACATTATGCATATTCTGTCACACCCTCGCCTCTGCCTCATCCATATCTTCGCCATGTGCTTGTATTTACGTCATGTCTCCTCCCACACCCACATTATGTCCCCACATGCTTTGTTTGTTTACGTCTTTCATGTGTTTGTGTTCTGTCTCCACCCCTACCAAAGTCATATCATGTTTCATAGTTAGCACCTGTGTCTTGTCTGCTCACAGCCCTGGCCCTTTGTCATGTGCTAATTAGTGTTTGCAATATAGCTTCCTCATGTTTCTGATTTGTTTGTCAGTCATTAATTGTTTGTACTGTTTGTGTATGTGCATGTATATTTGTACTTCATTCACAGTTCTACCGCAGTGTTGTTTTTCATAGTCACAGTGTTCAGTTCTGTTTTTTGTATAATAAATGTCTTGTTTTTGGATCCCACCCCTGCATCCTCTCCACCTGTTCCAGCTCTACCATTACATACATACATACCATAACATACATTACTATCAGTCTACAGTGGTTTAATCTGCCTATTCATAATGAAGTTATAAAGAGTGTTTGGACTTGTCCTGGATTTTTGAATAAGGCACAATATAAGGCAGCTAATCAGGACAATATTTATTGTATTGTTTTATGTAAAACCTCAACCTCTACAGAAAACACACTTTTTGTATTTTTATTGCAGAGTTATTGTCTATTTGTTGCTTTTACCTTAAAAATAAAATGTGGCAAGTGCAATATGACTGAAATATGACTGCAATATGACACATTTTATATATATATATATATATATATATATATATATATATATATATATATATATATATATATATATATATATATATATATATGTGTGTGTGTGTGTGTGTGTGTGTGTGTGTGTGTGTGTGTGTGTGTAAAATGATGTAAAATGTAAAATGATGAACTTCGGTCCTGTAACAATAAGAATCAATGTAATTACTGAATTATAAGTCTGAAGATGTAGACATACAATGAAATTTAAGAAGTTGATGCACCTGTGGAATTTAACAAACCTGGATCTTAATGTGCTAAAATTATAATGTTTTGTAATAATATAGCAAAATCTCAGCTAATACCTCTACAGCCATGATACAAAGACACTCAGAAACAAGAGTCTGTCTTTGGCTCGACTGTCCATTCTCTTATATAGGCTTAATGAGAGGAGTGATTATCTGATCAAGGGCTTTTGGACAAGTAGACAGGCCCATGTTCTGGTGTGTTGTCACTTTCCCTTGGCGAAAAGGGAGCCATGTCACTAATCTGAGGCAGGGATCAGCCAGATGGGAGCTGGGAGTGATGACGGCTCTGCTCACCCACCTTCACTTTGGCCCCCCAACCCAAAACCAGAGCTCGGTCGCTCACTCGTCCTAGCACCCCTTAGGCCAAATTGTGATCTATGTCTTGATAAAGGCCGGTAGAAGCGAGACTGCCAGACTGGCCGGGCTGGCCTAGGCCGGAGCCTCTGTGAGGACTCAGTGTGATACTGTCCTGGAGGGGCCAATGAAAGGCATTCTCACATGTGAAGAAAGGCTGGGAGTCTGTCTGGGCAGTCCCACTGTCTGCCCCCCTCCCCACCCCTGGAGACTCCAGGCGCCATGGTGTAACTGCAGTCTCAGGTATGCTCTGCAGACATTCAGAAAGATTCCCAAGCCCATACCTACGTCTACATGGGAGGATCCTTTCATTTTTTGGCAACTGTATGCAATTACTATGATTAATAATAACACAAAAAACTAAGATATAATGCCTCTTCACATGCATCTATCCTATATATAAATGAATCTCCTCTTGTAAATAAATGTTTCCTTTTGCTCAACGCAAGCCACATTCATCTGTTTAAGCCACTGCCTCAACGTCATCTCCTGCCTCTTTGAATCTTTTTGTGTAAGTACTTAAGATGATTACAAAATAATTTGAAAATAGAATAAGTGAGTAGGATCATAGTTGAGGTTTTACCGTCTGTCAGCAAATGGGAGCCACAGGGCAATTTTCATTGTGGTGCATGTGGTTTTGTGGTGTATGTGCTGTCATTTATCTAGACTGCAGTACATAGGCCTACCCACCAGTGGCTGTCAGTTCATTACTTGAACACACCACATGGATCACAATGTAATTTGTAATTTATTGAAAAATATGCACACTTACTGAAGTGTTCTTTCATTCGTGTAAATAGTTTTATGCAGAATTTCACTACCAGCAGGACTTTAAAAAAGATTCATTTGTCTTTATACTTGTTCTACTTTGCTTAATGGCACTGCTGAATGCTGTAACATGGTTTATGCATTCCCAAATAATTCTTGGGTGAGATCAGTCATGTATGAGATCAGCTTTGCTGAAAACTACGACCAAATATTTACATCAGAGTGAGCTAAATGCCAACAATGCTCTAAGACTCCTCGAAGTTTCAGAGGAGCTTCAGTAATGTTCTGAATATAAGCACACAACTCCAAAAACTGTTGAAGCAAGTCAAAGTGTACTTTGTCTTAACACAAATTCTGAAATCTATTGTAGGGAGTTTCATCAGGCAAGACTGGTACTTCATTACATATCAGTACCCTAGTGAAAAGAGCGCAGACCAATTAAACTGAAGGAAATGTGTTTGTGTTCCCAAACATGGTAAAAACATGATATTCGCTGACTTGGTTAAAAGATTTGATGTCTGCCCAACTGCTGAGAAATTAATAAATTACAGAACAATTAATAATAATAATAATAATAATAATAATAATAATAATAATAATAATTTTGGGGAATGGAATAATCCTGAAGAGGACAGAAACGTACATTTCTGAAATTTATAATTTTCGTGAGCAACATTATAGGTGCTGAATATACACTTTATTACATACACATAAATGTAATGTACATAATCACTGTATATTATAATATAATAATATACTTCTGAACAAAAATATTTTCATATTTACATTAGTCAATGCATATTCACACCTTAAATTGTTGCAATATACACATTGTAATGTTTTGCTGTACAATTATCTTACCTTACTTACTGTACATATTTACATCAGTATTCTAGTACACATATATACAGTATATATGTAGTATTTTTTATTATAATATTTTTTTCTATTTATTGTGGTGTCCATCACTCACCCAAACAATCATCCTTCATTTTGGCTTTGTTTCTTGTTGAGCGAACATCACCCCGTGTGTTCATCCAAATCATTTCCTTTGTTTTTTCAGTGTTTTTTATGCTTGTTTATTGAGTGGGCCAGAAACAAACCTCTCTGGACAGATTTCCATATGCCAAGAATATGTCAGAGGACCATAACCAGACTTATGAGTGGAACCAAGAGAAGCAGAGAGAAGCTAAAGAGCTTCACCAAAAAGACCTGAGAAGCACCCAAATAATAACGCTCAAAATAAAGTAAAACACGTCACACTAAAGCCTGAAAAAAATTTTTTCATGAAAAATGAATAAAAAAGAAGGCTGCTGGCTGGAGCATTTTTATTTGCTGGGGCATTATTCTTTTGTATTTCTCATTGTTTTCTGTATGTAAAACTGTATAAATTCTATATAAGATATATTTTTGTTAATATTTTAGATTGTCTGGAACGGATTAATTTAATTTACATTATTTCTTATGGGAAATATTGCTTCAGTTATCATTCGTTATCATCAGGCACTTTAGAACGAATAAATGATGAAACTGAGGTTCCACTGTATATATAAAAATGTTCCATATATATTAACTTCTAAGTGAATGTTATGTCGTTTAAAACTTTAAAATGCGTGTGAGATAAATACTAACCTGTGACTTTTAACTATTACTAGGTGCTCTGTTTCATGTTGTCCATGCCGGCGTGTGTGCCGCTCCATTTGAGCATGCGCACAACAAGCGTGCTGGAGTCATATCAAATCCCATGATTCTCTGGGAAGTGTGCTGAAGAAGCCCGTAGCAGAGCCTGTAAACCAAACAAACCAGCTAAGCTAACATGTCGGAAAAGAAACAAACGGTGGATTTGGGATTGTTAGAGGAGGATGATGAATTCGAGGAATTTCCAGCCGAAGGTGAGTGAATTTCACTTGTTGTGGTCTTAACTTTTTGTTTGCCCGGCGTACGTACACTACAGTGACTCAGCTAACGGTGCTAACAGCTAATGTGCTAACTGTTTTTGACTGGGGGTGCTATGCTAGCTAGCTAGCTAACCGCGGTTTAACACTCATTTTGGACAACGGTTAAAATAAGTGATATTACTGGATTTTAATATTTGTAAGTATATATTACTGTAATAGTTTTTGTACATTATCTCATTAAACAAATTCCAATGTCTGAAATTTAACCTTCAGTTTGTCACTGCTCGTACAGTAAAGTACAGATGCTAAGCTAAGGAGTCATTTCGCTATTTACTGCTCTGTAATGTAACTTAAGTGAAGTTACGAGTTTTCAAATAAGCTATTATTTTTAGTACGATTTCTGAGTTACTACTAACATTAAGTCATTGTTTATTCCTTAGTTTCTAGTACTGATGTTGCGCTTAGCTTGTTGATGTGTTAATTCACAGAAAATGCTCACAAAATGAATCAGTAGTAGTGTAGTAGTGTCTGCCTGTTGCCCAGAACCAGCAGTTGGGCAAGAATCCTGATGGCTAACCTACTGATGTTTTAGCAGTGGCATGTAGATTTACAAATACTCGTTTTCTGAACTTTATATGTTAATGTATTACATCCAAAAGTAAAAGCTTTACGAATCCATCTAACTTTTAGGAAAACTTTGGAAATAATTGAATCATCTGTTGGGGAAAGCTGATAAGATGTTTCTGTTCACTTCTCAGACTGGACAGGTCTGGACGAAGATGAAGATGCTCATGTGTGGGAAGATAACTGGGATGATGACAATGTAGAAGATGACTTTTCCAATCAGCTGAGGTGCCTGTGTTTTTTATTATTATTATTTTAGGAAACGCCACTTATGGGCTTGTTTGATTTTTCAATTCATTATTCATGCTTACAAGTTCTTTTGGTATGACTTATCAACCAATTACTTTAAAATCAAATTTTTTTGCCACTTCACATGCCTTGTCTAATAGAATCACTAGATATTTTAAAGTATTCATTTTTGTGTTATGTGAAATATACATTGAATTACTGGATGTTTATATATATATATATATA
>BRDA01011458.1:70908-99748 GCA_036984385.1 Crenuchus spilurus | reverse complement strand
TATATATTATATATATATATACATATATTATATATATATTATATATATATGAGGCTCTAAAATACCACATTGTGGGCATTAAACTGGTCAGTTTTTGGCAGAGTAAATACAGAATTTGAAAATAAGTAACATAGGAACATAAATGTAATGACAATAAAATAATAAAAGAACAGTGCATACTTTTGTTCAGAATAATTCACAGTGATCTTTAATCACAGTTATTCTGCTACTCTATTATCTACTCTAGTGCAGATCAGCATTATCAGTCAGATATTTCAGGAACGTGTGTGTGTTGCGCACTGTCACAATTAGGTTCAGTTTGCTTAGCTTTTCTTGAAACCAATAGTTTTATCCCCTTTGTTTACAGTTAGTAACCTTGATGCATAGTGAAATGCCATTAATAGATAGAACAACTTAGACTGATAAGTTTGTCTAATGTGCTGTTACGGAAGTGATTTTCTTTTTCTGGGTTCTTTTACATTTGAGAAGGCAAATAATTCATTTGTATTTTTGTAAATAATATGGAAGTGTTGTGTTCTTTAAATATCTTTTTTCTGCATATTTTTCGGCAGAGCTGAACTTGAGAAGCATGGATACAAGATGGAGACTTCATAACACTGAACATCCTGTGCTGAAAATTGTTTGAACACATTTGAACAGTTTGCAAATGTGATTTTGCTTATTTCTTCTATGACACATCAGGAGTCCTGATGTTTGTCAGTGGAGTGTGGAAAATGGAATGGAAATTGTGTGTGCGCGTGTGTGTGAGAGATAGTGTGTGTTTTGTTTTTTTTGTTTTTTCCCACAAACCATTTGTATTGTGTTAGTAGTTGGTATTAAAGTGATTCTCTAAATATTCAGTTTTAGTTTGATTTCTTTTCCCCACAAAGGATGTCATTTACAGCCACTTGCAGGGGTTTACCTTTAGAAGAATGTAGCTGGCACAATATTTGGAAGCCCTTTCCAGGCAAAACTCAGCACTATTTAGCTTACATGGCAATAATTAAATGCCTCTTAAAAACTTCATTCAATGCATTTTATGAGCTGAAAGATGCAAGATACATAATATTTAATAATGTTTAGAGCTACATTATTTTAAACAGTTTGTGCATGGTTAAATAGTTGTTTTCTATTCTATAAAGATCCTTTAAAATATGTTTCTAAATAATAACAAAAAGCATTTCTTATTAAGTGCAAGAATGTTATTTTGGTGTAGAATCCAATATGCCAAGAATGTATGTGCAGTTGACTGTGTTTGGTTAATGGCCATGGTAAAATAGAAGAACTTTTTTTTTTCCATATTCATGGCAGAAGTTTACAATTTCAATCCTGAAATCTCATGCACTGCACACTGGGATATGAACACTCTGGCAAATTAAGTGCATCATAAGCGGAGTCATATCAGTTAGCCCAGGAAATGGGAAAAGACATTTAAAACAAATCCTGCTAGTGCTACGTTATTAATACAGGAGGTTCTGATCTGACCCAGTATCAATACTGGGTTGGTATCAATATCAGTGATGGTTTTAAAGCAATATAATTTATATAAAAATTGATATTTTCAGTAGTTTGTGAAATGGAAAGTAAACATAATTGGTAACAAGATAATCCTTTATAAGTCCCACAGTGGGGGAATTCAAAATGATGATAGTCAAGAAAATTATATTCAAGAAAAGATGATAGACAGGTGATATTCAGGAACAGAAATTATTGTGAATAATCATTAATCAGTGGCAGAGACAATAAGCACATGGTTAAAGTCAATCAATTCCACTTGGAATGTGGTATACATTAAGTTTACTACAATTTATTCACATCCAAAATATGTCTTTTCTATACATTTTTTGTTTAATAAAAAAGTTGAGACAGTGAATATATAGTTATCTGCAGTTTTTCTACAGGCATCTGAGAAAATGCTAAAGCAGGGTAGTTTTAATGGCACTAAGTCTTTATTTACAAAAACAAACATAAGAATGAATGCAAAGAAATAGTACATTTTCTATTGTCCTTGGATGTTTTACCAAGCAGGATTTCTCAGCCAGACAGTTTAAGCACAGTGTTGAGGAATATCCAGTAGGAATGTCTTGCTCCTCTTTTCCCACTGGACAGGTGTGATTTTGGGCTTAGGTTACCTGACTAAACAAATCCACCACTGTGGAATAAGGCAGTCACCAGCCAGTAGTTGCCTCAACTAGTTATTACTTAGAACAATAAATCCATGCGGTAGCTGGAGTGAACTGAGAAGTCAAGATCTAAACCAATGTTCTTCTAACAGGATTCTAATCTAACATATCAGTCACTTTGATACTGAGAACAAGAAACTCTTGCTATGGGTTTTTGTATATGTTTATTTCTAGTTTCTATTTTATTTACTATATTATATGGTAATTTTACAAGCAAAGCTAAGAATTTTCTTGCCTTTCTAAGATGTTTGCACAGTACTACTTTGTACATATAAATTATTTGGATGTATTTTGTTAGCTATGCGAGATGTACAGTTTATGTCCATATACACTCAGTGGCCACTGAATTCATACATACCTTGTATCTACACTCACTGTCCATTTTATCATCTCCACTGACTATACATGTGCACTTTGTAGTTCTACAATTACAGATTGTTGTCCATCTGTTAATCTGTACACTTTGTTTGCCTTCTTTTACCTGTTCTTCCATGATAAAACACCCCACAGTACCACTACAGAGCAGGTATTATTTGGATGGTAGATACAGTAATTCTCAGCACTGCAGTGATATGGTGGTGGCGTGTTAGTGTGTGTTGAGCTGGTACAAGTGAATCAGACACAACAGAGCAGCTGGAGATTTTAAACATCATGTTAACCTACTGTCCACTCTAGTAGATCTCAAGACCTTCTGCAGAGGTGCCATAAATATCCTCATTAGCAGCCTCTCAGTCTGGTATGGCAGCTACACCGTCTAAGAACGGGGTTGAGAATGGGCGGAGACAATCATAAAATCATCACTTCCATTCATACATGACGTACACTCTTCACGCTGCCTCAGAGCCAGGAGGATAATCAAGGACCCCAGTCAACCTGCCAATGGACTGTTCAGGCTTCTGCGCTCTGGCAAACATTACCACCACATGCAGTGCAAGACCACCAGACTTAGCAGAAGCTTATACCCCCAGACCATCATTTACATTTACAGCATTTAGCAGATGCTCTTATCCAGTGCAACGTACAACAGTGCTTTGTTTCCATTAAGATAATTATCTCGGCTAGTACAGACAGGTTAGAGTCCAAACTACTCTTCAGTTCAGGCATCGTCAGAACAAAACCATCACTCATACCTAGAAAGAAGGAAAGATACACAATATAAGAGCATTACAGTAAGTGTTTTAAACTAGTGCTCGCTTAAGTGTTCAACAAATACATGGGTCTTCATTCTGTGTTTGAAGACCGTGAGGGACTCTGCTGTTTGAACAGCCAGTGGGAGGTCGTTTCACCACCTCGGTGCCAGGACAGAGAAGAGTTTTGATGTTTGTCTTTCACTTGTCTTGATGGATGGTGGGTCATATTGGAAGCTTGAAGGGTTCGAGGTGCAAACCGAGACTTGACCATCAGACTTCTGAACTCCCTTTAACACACACACACACACACACGTACAATTAACATGCTGGACCATCAGAACTGCGGAACACACACATACTGTTTAACAGTATATACAGTATTTTTCAAATGCAGTTATTGTTGTGCAATAATTATTCTATTGTATTACTGCATATATACTGTACTGTATTATACTGTACTATATTACTGTAAATATAAATTATCTACGTATACGTTATTCCAAATCTCATCTGTATTTCATGTCTGATATGTGTAGACTAAAGTGCACTTTGTCTAACATTATATTTGCACATTGGAGTGTAAAGGAATGAAATTTAATTCAGCGGTGCTCTACTTGTTGTATAGTCTGAATGACAATAATGTTCCATTTGACTTTGAAACAAATTGTTTGTCCACCTTGTAGATAGACTGTTACTCTACAGTTTGTGTTTGTCATCCTTTAGTCCTTCATTGGTTATCACAGGATGCTGCCCACAGGACACTCTTGACTGGATAGTTTTGGTTGGTGCAGTGTTTTCACTCCAGCAGTGTCACTGAGGTGTTTAAAAACATCAGCAGTGCTGCTGTGTCTGATCCCCTCATACCAGCGCAACACAAACAAAAACACCACCACCATGCCAGTGGCACAGCAGTGATCCACCTGCTCTGTAGTGGTCTGTGGAGGTCCTGATTATTAAAAAAAACATGGTGAAAGGATACAAACAAAGTATATAGAGAAACAAATTAACTACTGCTGGAGCTGATAGTCAGTGGTGCTGATAAAATGGATAATGACTGTAAGATATGTGTGCCTAATAAATTGGCCAGTGGGTGTATATTTGTTTATATATTAAGTGTATTTATTTTGTAAGTTAGGTGTGATGTATTGCATTATTATGTACATATATGTATGTAAACAAAGTGACTATGGCTAAATTGATCTAGGTTCTGTCTGTATGGACCCAAATCTGAGTGTGTGTATTTGAGGTATTCAGATTGAAGCCCATATAAAGTGAGTGAGAGAGACTTGGAGAGACAGACAGACAGAGAGAGGAAGAGAGCTCAGGAGCAGCTCCTCTGTTGTGCACTGGCACTTCCCTCTGTGCACATGGGGTTTGGCACAGTCTCTGCAGGGAGATTATCCAGTGCAGTGTTTGTCAGAGGCAGGGAGGTGGCCGCAGCATGTGGCCCCGGCCGCTCCTGCCTGGGCCTGCCCACTCCCGGCCGGGCCCTGCTCTTCCGCTCTGCTCAGCGGGGGCTCCCACACAGAACCGGAGGCCAATTTGCCCAGCCGCACTCCTCCAGCAAAATGATTTCTCTGGATTTGTGGTTCTCAGTCCCAGGGCCATAATGAGCTGAAATCGATGCCAGTAAGGCATCTACTACCGCAGGAGAGCTTCCACCCACCCCGCTCCACTGCTGCTCCCCTCTTTCTGTTTTATCTGCTTTTGTTGAACCTCTTTTTTCCCCCCATTGAAATTCTGAATAGCACATGTAAGCATGTGTGGATTGAGGTTTTGAGGGTTTTACCTCAAATGTTTTGAGACTTTTTTTTTCTTTGTACTTTTTTATTTGAATGAAAACTTTTTTTGAATGAGTATTTTCTCTTTTAATTTGGAAGTGTCACATTGAGTACATGAGGTTATTGATTCATACCCTTGAAATATACCATGCTTTCAATATGAGCGCTTCTCCCTCAAGTCTACATGATGTGATGCTTCAAGTGAAGCCCAGAGGGTATACATTAAATGAAGTGATATTAAATCAGTAATATCTGCACTTTTTCTTTCTATAATTTAACAAGGGATTACAGAGGAGCGGGCCATATGCGCATGCACAGCCAGACACAGTCATAACATGCAAATCCATCTATACCCTTGAAAATAAGTGCTCTGCGCTGGATCATTATTTTAATTGTTGGAAAGTTGGCGAGGTGTGAAAATCACTAAGTGAGAGCAACAGTGGAGAGTCTAAGGCCATTTTGTTTGTGCCAGAGGCGTGAGATTGGCCTTGTGTTTGAATAAAGGTGGTCTTTTTGTGGTTACCCCTAATACCCTGTGTCACAGTGCATAGACAGCTTTACCCTTAAGCCTGTGTGGTTCTCCAATATAATGTTTCTTTTGTCCTTTTTCATAACTGCTTATGTACACTGATTTTGACTTTAGGCTACAATTCTATGGCTGGATCAGTATGAAAATCAAAAAGACATTTTTTATTGCTTTCCTGTCATGGTTTTTATGTATAAAATATCACTTTTAGCTTAAAAAAGTATTATAGCATCCTTATTTGTCCTTGATTAAAAGGATTATTTAATGATGCTATGAGTCATCACTTAATAAACCCAGGAATTCACGTTTATTTTTACATCCTGGTGATTCATTCTACTTTCAAATAAAAAAATCCTACTTCTTTTATTTATTTTTGCTATTTATTTTTGTGGCATTTCTCTTGGGCCCGAGTGAACACGGTGGTTCTGGGTTGAACACGACCTCTGAGAGCTTCTCCTCCGCGAGCCAAGAAAAGACAGGGGGCTGTCGAGCAGAGAGCACGCAGCTGCTGCAATAATAGGCCTAATTGCACATTTTCTTTTGTGGGGCTGAAATTAGTGGCAGAGCATGGCTACAATGCCTAAACCATGAGTAAAAAAAAAAAAAAAGAGGAAAAAAAAAAAGACTCACGGGGGCAACTGCTCACCAGCGGCCCGTCACCACCACCCACAGCTCCCTGTCCACACCTGCACTCGCCCTCGCCAAAGTAAACACAGATAATAAGGTGTAATTACTTTAAAAATAATAATGAGAGCCCTCCATGTGACAATGGTTGGCCTGTTTATTGAGGGATGAAAATAACTTCTTAAGACACAGATGAGGGTTCCCCCCATCAGGAGACCCCGAAAGGCCAGGGCTATCAGGGCATGCATGTGTTAACCTCTTTCCTCATCCCTAACAGCATTGAATAGAGGGGAGAATCCCTGTGTCTGACTTCAGCTCTTGATTTGTTTTCCTCTGCCCAGCATATATCGGCTCTACAACATCCCTGCAGAAGGCCTATCATGGCACTCTGGAATGCTATCTTGAAACGACTGTTGGCTCTTCATGCCTATTCGCTGTCATTTAGAGATGATTGACATTTATAGAGACTTGACATGTTCTCACAGAAAACAACACGATGGGTTTGATTCCTTGTACCAGCGTCGGCAAAGGTCCTGAGGTCCATAGAGTCCTGTTGAAAAGCAAGTCTTTGCTTTGGTGTCATTTTGTATTAAAGGCTCTGCTTTCCTGGCCTGCAGGTTAGGAAATTCTCTTCTGTGGCACTGGAAAAAATATGCCGAACAGAGCTTAATGCATAAAGCCTGGATGATTTGAGCAAAACTGCCACTTTGATATACAGCATTGGGGAATAATCTCCAGTAAGATTAAGTGAAAGACAATATGGCTCAGGCTGTCCAGGGCAAAATATAGCCTGATATGAAGGAATGTTTTCATGGTCCACTTTTCTTGCACGCTCCTATTTCTGCATGAAAATATTCTACTGACTGAGCAATTTCCTGGCACAAAAAAAGTGCTTTACAGTATTGCTGTTTGCTTGGCTTGATTTGTTTACAGTCCTCCTACGGCAAACACAAAACCATAGGCACTGTGTTCCAAACACTATTGTTATAATTTAACGATTATTACCTATTCAATCTTCGACAAAGATCACACTAAACCTTTGTACTATATTTTATGTCAACCCATTTAATAGTGTTTAATAGCAGTTATGTTAATGCTACTGCAATTGCCTAGGGCTGATAATTAGCCAGAGAAATTAAAGAGTGACATTATATCAGCATGTGCTGCGATGGCGAATGGTCACTTAACACTATTGTAGTACAAAATGTTTAAATTACAACTTCAGTGCATGCCGTTGTTAAGACATGGAATATCACCTAGCTGTTTCAATCTAATTAGATGCTACAAAAACACCAGCTCAATAGACCTGAGCTTATACTGTCATTATACTGTTAGCCTGAATGGGTTTTGTAGAATGACAAAGTTTTTATTATTTATTTTTTTCCATTTTTCCCTATTTTTTTATGTGACGTCCTGCACTCCCCACAGTGTCCACATTTGGGGAGTGATACCCAGCAATTACAGTTTGGGTTGAGTTTTTTCTTACTCAGTCCCCCTCCCCAGTGTATTTTAAGCATGCCCTCCATTTCAAGCCATCCCACTGCACTTAATAGCCTTGGACAGTCAGGGAAGAAAAATTAACAGAACAATTTAAGCACATCAAGGCTTGGTGGGGCAATTAAGCACTCTTGATGTTATCCTCGCTAGTGAATTACCAGTGCTCTGATAATTGTAATTAATTAATCATCTCACTCGCTCATGCACTACTGGTTATGCGAGAACTGTAAGGTAGACTGTGGATGACCTCTCAGGTGTTTCTTTTTCTAGAACAATTCATATCAGAGCAAGAACTCTGAGCTCTGTTCAACAATCACACATAGACTTACCAGCAGAATTTAATAAGCAGATTTTCAGCCTTCCAGTGTTGAATTAGCACTTGAACAAGCTGGTGAAATTCCCTAAAATGTTCCTGTAGAGCTGTTGCTTACAAAAACCACTTTTGGTTCCCCAAAGAACCTTTCAGTGGTGTATTTTTAAAAGAAGCTTCAAGTCTTTCACATACTGTAAAGGTTCTATACTAACTCAAGGCTTATTGTTGATTAATAATTTAACAGAACGCTATTAAATTATCACAGAATTATAAAGGCTTATTATTTAGTTGTTTATACAAAAAATAAAAATATATAACTATTATGAAATCTGACTTTTATGTAATTACTGTGCCTGTCAAAAGTTTGGAAACAACTTCTTCTCCTGCAATGTTTTTATTTTACTTTTTTTCCTACATTGTAAATGAACACTGAAGTCATCCAGATTATGAAGGAACACATAAGGAATCATGTAATAAACTTAAAAGTGTTAAACAAACCATAACATGTTTTAGATTTTACTTCAAAGTAGACACACAACTGATGTCTCAAACACATTAAGACGCAAGAAATGCAAGTCATGAACTCTTGACAAGACACAGCTGTTAACTGAAAGCCATTCCAGGTGACTGCCTCATAAAGCTGACTGAGAAAATGCCAAGAAAGCTGCCATCTAAGCAAGAGGTGCCTACTTTGAAGAATGTAAAATATAAATATATTCTGGTTTGTTTAACACTTGTTTGTTTACTAAATAATTTATTATGTATTTATTCATAGTTTGGATGACTTTAGTATTAATCTACAATACAGAACATTTTTAAATAAAAAAAGCACTGAATGTGAGAAGGTGTGTCCAAAATTTTGACTGGTGCTGTATGTCATAAGAAAATAGTTGTGTAAATGTTGTTTTGTTCTATTTTTAGTTTTTAGTTTAAACCTGTCAATGAAACACAGATCTAAGCTTGTAGACATTATACATGTGTTACGTGTAGGTTACATTCACATATAACTAATATAAGACCACTTGAAAATGGACAAAATGGGGAGGGAGCAGTTAAAATGCGGTGAAAAATATCACTGTAATTTATGACATTTTCATGTTTATACAATTTATCTCATCTGCAGTGTGACTAAAAACTGCTACCAAAATGCTATCAGAATAAAATGATATAATCAAATACGTATGTTCTCATCAGTGTAAACCCCAACAACAAAATGTATGAACTGGTGGTAGTAAATAAAACTTCAAATGTAGTTAGCAGTCATAATAAATCAAACAAGCTTAATCATTTTGAGTTCATGGAACTGGTAATGTTTAATTTAGTAAAGTTCTGTTTGCAGTTTTAAGTAAAGACAGGTTCATGTTTAATGACACATAAAGGTGAGAGTTTGAACAGTAAAGTCATCTGGAAGGCAGAGCTTCCCAATATTCTTAGCAAGTTTGATGGTTTCTGTTAATAGGATAATCAGTTATCATCAAATAAATTAACTTCTCCACTAAACGTTATCTCCATGTTAAATATCAGGTACTGTATATTGGGTATATTTTACAGGTCTTATATTAAAATTATATTAACTCCTGTATTGACAACATTAAAGAAAACTCTGGGTTGTGGTCAGGTTCTGATAAAGATTCAGAAACTGGGGGAATTCTGCAATGGGTGATTCTGACTGAATTCCGACACTAATAGAATTTACTGAAATTTATGAATATGACTTTAATTGGGTTCCCAATTACAAATGGGTGATTCTGACTCTGATATTCCTAAAATGGATACTTCTCTAATTGAGTGTTCTGAAATTGGTGACTCTGACTCTAATTGAGTTATTTGAAATGGGTGATTCTGACTCCTAAAAGTTTTCTAAAATGGGTAAGATGTCTAGAGATTTCCATCACCAGTAACAGGACTGTGAGCAAACGCACAATCAAATGAAATGTGGATCCCAACTCTAGAGCAGGAGGATCTGTAGAACAATGTGGCATTGGGCGCCGCACGCCTGGGAGGCCTTGGCGCAGGCACAGAGAATGGTACGAGCTCAACGAGGAAACAATTAATCATGTGTGAGTGGCTGTCTGCTAACAAGACAACAACAATGTTCCAAATCTCTCCCTGAGGCGGGATTCAAATCCAGAAAACTGTTCAGGCACGCGGCCCCTCACACACAGACACCCCCTGCACACAAACGCATGAACATATGCGCACATACACACACACACACACATTTGTACACATATATAGGCACATATATAGGCATATACACACATGCGTGCATGCACACACACACACACACACACGCACACAAACGCACACACATTTGCACGCATACTGTATATAGGTACACACATGCATATACACAGATGCGTGCATGCATGCACACACACACACACACACACATTTGCACACATATATACATGCACACACACACACACACACACACATTTGCACGCATACTGTATATAGGCACACATGCATATACACACATCCGTGCATGCATGCACACACACACACACACACACACACACATTTGCACACACACATGCAGGTGCTTAAAAGCTGTGATAAAGAGCGTCATGGTGGAATGTTTGAAGAGGCTGTCCTCTATTCTGGTTTATGATTTCTCTCATACATTGCTGGTGGTAAACGTTTCATAAAAGATAAATGGCCCATTCATGCTGCACTTTCTGCAACTGCAGTGGCAACATGGGAAAACGAGAAACTCATGTTAATCAACTTCATTCTGGAAGAGAAGTATGGATTGATGAGCCTTTGTCTTTCTGTTTTGGGGAAATTTCATCCTTAATTTAAGCCTGTGTCCTTTGAGTGGCAAGCCCCCTTGAATTGAGTCAAAGCAGGCGACGCCTACTGAAATGGGATGGAAAATGTGCATTTTCTTTCGTAGCACTGGTCTAGGGAGTGGGGAATTAAAGAAATACATAAGCAAACAAAGAGCCGGTGTGTGTTTCAGGATGGGCCGTCTGGCCGGCATCACCCGGGCTGTCAGAATGAGAAGTGACACAGGTTACTGGAGGGCTCCCTGCTGCAGAACACTGTTCCTAAGCCTTGGCGGCAGAAAATCCGCTTTGAATCACAGAATAACGGCTCTGTACTCACACATTCTTTAGGATAAAAGAAGCAACATGTGGGATCTCCGTCTCAGATATACGGCTCGGATAATTTCATACAGTACCACCTCATCAAAGTGTCACCATGATCTATAAATATTTCTCTGATACCAGACCAGACTGGCTGTATTCACCATACGTCATAAGTTTGACACTTTCAAATATAAAGTACAAAGAATAAAGCCACTTTTGCACCTCATAACCTACTCATGCATATCCACAAATGAGAATATTGTGTTCATGATATCATCCAAAAATGTAAACAATCATATTTTATATTCATTACATGTAAAGTGACATATTTCAAGCCTCGTTGTTTTAATGTTTAATTTATTCCAATTGAAATATTCTATTAATTTGAGATTCTAGATTTCTGATTTTTATGAGCTATCAGACATACTAATCAACAGTAAAACAACATGGATTGAAATGTCACTTTACATGTAATCAATATAAAATGACAGTTTAACTTTTTTAATTAAATGAGCAACAATGAACTCTTTTACAAAATTCTAATAGACTGTGTTGCTATATTCTGACATCTATGCCAACATGAGCTCTCAGCCTCTCACAGCACTAATTCTGGACTTTCTACAGTTACTTGAAGATAACTGACAATAACAGGCAACTTGTTTTGTTTGCCTGCACTGTTATCATAAATCAATGATTTATCTTAAAGACAGAAATGACAAAAGTCTTAATTCTGATACATAAAAGAATAAAATAGAAAATTAAAGCAATAACATCCAAATAAAAAATGACACTATTGATTTAGCTTGTTTTCATGTTCTTGAACATTCTTATCTCAAAGTGAGATAAAGCACTGAAAACAGGGACAAAAGTACAAAAGTGTGAGTTAAAACATATGCTACCAATCTTAGGTTGTTCATTCCTTTCAATGATGTAGGATTAAAAATGAAATAAGGAAAGCTGAGCTACTGAGTGCAACAATAAGTAAAAAAAACGTGCAAATAAAAACTTTCATCCATTTCTGTGCTGCACCATTTTCTTCATTTCACACATCACTCACTCAACCAGTGGACATTTTTCTCTGACTTTTAATGACTTCGGAATTAATCTGACTGTTCCCAATCTCCGGCTGTGGCATCCGCAGCTCGGTTAGCATGGTGGTATATCTTCAGGAAGGGGAAAAGGAAAAGACTTAAAGATTTGCCGGTGTACTCGTTTTTGTTCAAAGACGAGCGAGCCTGATCATTTCCCACAATGCTGTTGAGCGGCCCCTGTGATCAGCAATTATGAGAATGAGCAGGAATTTGAGGGGCAAGCGTGCAGGCAGAAGGAACAGAATAGCCAAGAGCCTTTCTCGACTCTCTGGTCAGCATGCCTGGGCTCAGTGTCTGTGGGCAGCATCTGGCTCCATTTAGCCGAGCCCGTGGAAAAGGGGGTACCCCGCGTCCTCTCGGGTTGCAGGTTTTTCAGTGTGGGCTCTTGTTTTTTTGGAAAGGGCTAAAGCCTGCTGGTCTGGACCTTCTCAAAGTGCCCCCAGTACATCCGCCCATCCCTCCAGAGGGGCAATTTCGGCCCATCCCAGATGCCCCTCAGCATGTTTAGTGTAGCTCCTCATTTGAACTGAAAGATGTTGAACAGATTCATTCAGAAGCCAGTCTCTTTAAGCTTTTTGAGGAGAGGAGTGGGTGGGCGTCAGTGAGCAGGGGTACAAGTGTGTTCGCGCAGATGTAGTTTGTATGCGAGCGGGCATACGGGAGGGCAGTGACGGCTGAATATGCAAAGTGAATAACATGGCGGTGATGCAGGGGTGACACTAGGCAGCCCTCATCATCACTCTACCCCTGTGGCTTTGAAAGGCCTTAGTCAATCTGCTCTCAGGTCAGGTTTTAGCAAATCATCTATCTAAGCAGAAGCACTGCTCACCGGATTGATTCATTTTTAATCATCGACTACTGTCAAAGCTGTTTATTGTTGCACACGCTGAAGGAAAACCAGAGAAAGTTAGACTTGTTAAGTCAAACTGCAGGATGTTATTCAAACAGAGATCTATTTTCATGTAAACAAAACTAATCTGTCAAGGTCTATTATACGTGTTCGGTTTATGTCAGTGCCACATCTATTTTCAACACTACATTTGAGTCTTTTGTGAAATTCTGTTTGACATTTTTTGCTACAATGAATTTAACCCTGTAAAGCCTGAACCATGAAATTATGGCCAGAACACTTTATTTCATTGAAACTGGCATGTGCATTTGACTCTCTGGATACATCCAGAAACTATTGTTCGCAGCATGTTGCATAAACAAACAAAAACACAGTTTAATTTTTACATTATTATTAATTAATATTTGTTATTTACATTTTTACTTCATTTTTTACTTTAACATTATTTCAATCTTAGAAATCTGCACGTATACTCTGGTGCATGTAGTGCAGGGATAACCCACCAGGGGTCAAAAGACATGTATCTGATTATATACATCAGGTTTATCTTATTCATTTAATTCTTTTAAAATATACATTTATCTTATTATTTACATAGTGATAAATTGTGCAAGATAATCTATCATTTAATTATCACCCTGGTGATGAAGAGGTCTTAACTGTGGAAGAATTTACTTTGGAAGGATTAACTGTGTTAATTTAACTCTAATAGTGTTGATTTAAGACTGGCAGATTTACTGTGTACTGCATGTATCAAATATGATACATTTAGTCCCAATGTGCATTAACATTGTTTGTACCTTGGGGCTGTGGCTTTTTTAACAAAGTGGAAAGCAACTTAAAGTGTATATTTCTAGATACAGAACGCTTTAATGGAATGTTACATTTTATGAAAACTGCTAGGACTAGCTACGGGGGCTACGGGGCCTAGTGGTAAGGATCTGGTCTTGTGACCAGAAGGTCGCTGGTTCGATCCCCAGACAGGACATGACTGAAGTGCACTTGAGCAAGACACCTAACTCCCTAACTGCTCCCCGGGCGCCGGTGGATAAGGGCTGCCCACCGCTTCGGGTACAAATTCTCACAGCCTAGTGTGTTCACTAGTGTGTGTGTGTCTTACACTGCACAAATGGGTTAAATGCGGAGGTCAAATTCCGTTGTATGAAAATCATTGGCTAAATTGGTTGATCTGATCTTAATCTTAACAAGTCAGATATCCTGATCATTATAAACAGAGATGTTGCCTTTCAGACAAATTGCAGTGGCTGTTGAAAGAGTTTATTTCTGTTAAATCTTTAGTATTTTCTTTTAGATGTCAGTTACACGTGCTACATACATTGCATGAATGTCTAGAGCAAAGCTGATGTCATATGTGTTGACAATTCATTAAATACAATTAGATTTCAAAGGATTTACGTAATTAATAACAATAAGAGTGGTGTGGCAAAGGGTTACAAATGATATACCTTTATTATATAATGAATTCCAATCTATCTCCACACCATTTTTTTGAAATAGTTTATTTTAAAAAATGAAAAAGATCTTCATGGTGTCACAATTTTAACAAAGATGTGGTAAGAAGTAAGTCATGTCAGTCATTTTCACTATAGCCCACTTGAAAACCAACTATTAACCTGTCAGCATGTCAAAAAGACACAACATTTCTGAGCCACATCTCCATGGCTCTGTTACTTTAAATAGAGGGTATTTAACCCCTGAGACCTCCGGGGTCCCTAGATGCTCACTATTAATACAGGCACTGGCCAAGAGCAAAAAGTGGACCAATCATTTGTTTTCAAGTGGTTCTATTTTTGAAGCCTAGATTTTAAACAACTAAAAATAGGGACATCACCTTCTTACAAGATGCACATGTTCCTTCAGTAGAAGGTCTGACCTCCAGGCAATGATATGTCAGAGGTCTTCAGGTCCATCAACTTCACCCAAACACTCTGGACCACAGCGTAGCCATGTCCTGACATTTCACTCTGATCGCAATAACATGCCTACAAGAGATAAAACAAATAAAGCTTGTCTTTTCCATCTTCAGGACATGCTGTCTTGTCTTGTGCCTACTGCATATATTCATTTTTCAACAGCACATGCAAGAAAAAACTGCAACAATAACTGTTGCTGACACATAAATGCCACAGCAAAATAACCCATATACCAGGAACGTCTTGAAAATGTCAGATTCTGTTTGGTGTACTCCAAGTCAAAATATGAATTATGAAAGACCTTAAATGCAGGTTAGCTGTATTCATTAGTTCATAAACATTACTTCAAGGTATATTACCCAATAAAGGATCAAGCAGGTACCATCAATATTTTGGGGGGTAGAGGAAGCCTCAGTGAAGCCCATTTTTAGAGGCAGAGGAAACCTGCTGTGAAAAATACTGTGGTTCATGCTGCTGCTGCAGGAACCCAAGAAGCCACCAGCAAAAAGCTATGAATTATTTTGAGCGCACAAATGCATTTTCTTTGAAGACCATCTACCATTAGAGACCTTTTGCTCCCTTCAAAATTGTTTTTATGCTGTGGGTAATGTTAACCTTTGCTTTTGTAGTCATGGAATTCACTTTTTTTCATCACAAAGCAAATAGCAGTGGGAATGGCTCGAGGAACCTTTTAGAAGAAAGAAAGTGATGGAAAAGGAAGACTAGAATCAAAGATTTTGCATTAGCTACTGCTTTAGGACTCCATACTTTTTCAAGCTGTTGGGTTTTTGTGATGGTAGTGTTCTAGATAATTCTACAAATTCAGTACATTGGGAAATCAGTAAATGTATATATTGTTTTGTATTTGAGATTTGATGCAGTAAAGGTATACACAGGCAATACTTTGTCTACAGAAATTCACTTATTCAGCATATAGTCTACTGAAACAACAGCTTCCACACAGTGGTCCGTGCCTTCAGGATTTATTCATCTCCATGCTCTATTTGTGTTAGTATTTTAAGAGGAATGTTCATAAATAGGTTTATCCTGTGCAGATCTAGCCTACCAGGTATGTAAGAACTTTAGGGTAAACGTCTGCATTGACAAATACCTCATTTAGGAACAAAATGAGCAGAAATTTGAATAGAATTGCTAGTATTATTTAAATTACAGGCAATGAGGTAATGAAAACTGGAATGTCAACATATATCTGTCTAGCTGTCTATCTGTTTGTATGTCTTTCTATTTTTCTGTCTAAGTTATCAAATGGTACATTCCCTGACTTATATTCCAATATTAACATCAGTTATCAGTTAAAAATTCTGAATCACTCATTCCCTGCCATCTCCTCTTTCCTGAAATTTATTTTGTCCATTAAAGTACATTCACCTTCCCAGTGCTGTGTAGTTTTTATTCATTATTCAGTGTCATCAAGTCAATTCTGACCCCTGGTGATCATGTGGATGGTGTTTTTCCAGAACATCCTGTCTTCTGTTTGGGGCTTCAGAAATGTTAATGGCTTGTTCATTATTCCTCTGATTGTATCCATCCATCTTGCTGCTGGCTGCCCTCTTCCTCTTTTACCTTCAACTGCTCCAAGCTTCAAAATGAGAGCTTCAGTTTGGTGATCTGGACTTCTAGTAAAATGTTTCATTTGGTTGAGGATCCATTCATTTGTTTTATTTGCTGTCCAAGATACTTTCAAAAGTCTACTCCAACAAGTGCATCAATATTATTCCAAGTAGGGATGGGCGATACTACTATTTTTATCCTATCAAGGTTAATCTCTCTATAGCAGTACTGATATCAACACTTTTTGTATTTTTACAATGAGGATAAAAATGTGGACATCAAATTATAAATCCTGTCTGTCTCAATATGTGACACAAAGGTACACAACACTGAACAGATTTCAGTGTGAAATCCAATAACAAAAGCTCATAAATGAATTCAGTTCAATTCATTTCATTCCAGTAGAAAAAAATACTTTGAAAAACAAAAAACCTAACTATCCAGCTAACATATTGTTTGTGATGAAGGTAGTTGTAGTTATTGTGTTCTCTTTCAATGGCTATGAAAGCTGTTGTGAAGTGTTGAAAAACATTTATTTTTTCATGGTAGGATTGATTTTCAAAAAGAAACATCAGGCTAAGAATATGTCAGGATCCATCTACCTATTCCTACTGAGCTGTAAAGTTAATGAATCCAATGCTGTTGGGAGGCAATCAATGTATGAGATGTCCATTCTCAGCAACACCTTCACTACGGTGGCTTTAGAACATCCCACTTCTGAGATGCTACCACCCTTCACCCAGTACCCTATTATCATATACCCTTTTGGACATGAGTCCAAATCACATCCTTTGCCCATGATGATTGTTTTGCACTTTGCTACAACTGACTGGTGTGCTCGCTTATATATACAGCATATAGTGCAGTATAGTATACTGTACTATAGTGTAAAATAGTACAGTATTGTACAGTACAGTACGAAGTATTGTATAACATAGTATGTAATATAGTATAGTATAGTGTAATATAGTAGAGTATTGTATAGTGTAGTATAATATAGAATAAAGTGTAGTATAGTATTTTATATAGTGTAATATTGTATACTAGTGTATATCGTGTAATATAGTAGTGCATTGTAAAGTATAGCGTAGTATAGTTTATAGTTTAGTGCAGTATAGAGTAGTATATACAGTAGTGTAACATAGTACACTATACATTGAAGTGTAGTATAGTTTATAGTGCAGTATATAGTGAAGTGTAGTACTGAGTAGTATATAGTGTATCATAATATAGTATACAGTGAAGTGTAGTATACAGTGCAGTTTAGTATAGTATATTATATAGTGTAATAAAGTATAGTAGCTTATAGTGTAGCATAGCATACAGTGTAGTATAGTATAGAGTGCAGTATAGTATAGGGTAGTATAGATATAGTAAAGTGTACTATAGTAAACAGTGCAGTATAGTATAGTAAGCAGTATATCATGTAGTAATATACAGTATAGTCTTGGTTCTTCCTAAGGTTTCTTCCTCCAGCTTCGAGGGAGTTTTTCCTTGCCACGGTCGCCTTTGAATTGCTGGCATCAGGTTTTGGATTTTGATTCAAATAGTCTGATGCTAATTATGTAATTCTGCTTTGTGACAACGTCAGCTATAAAAAGTTCTATATAACACATTTTGATTGACGAAAGATAATGCAGTATATGTAATATATAGTGTAGTGAAGTATATAGTGTAGTGCATTTATAGTATAGTATAGAGTGCAGTTATAGTGTATAGTATATTGTAAAGTGTAGTATAGTAAACAGTGTAGTGTAGTGTAGTACAGTATAGTATAGTATGTGGTTTTGCCTTTTAGTTCAAAGTGGCGGGAATGATTCTCCACTTCGAGCCTCTTCAGCCTCACGCCCGTATCCCGCACGTGATCTCCATGGAAACGTCATCAGGCGTATAGGAAGTCATCCTGTTGCTATAGCTGCGCGCTAGCTGAGCATGGCAGCGAAGGTAAGGGCTCTTCTCACCAAGAACAAACCTTACTTTTCTGTCCTAGAGAATAGTTTATTCCCATGTCCCGGTCCGTAAAGTATGAGTGATATCAAACACACACTGACGCAGACTCTTGTCCTAAAGAGACAGAGAGCTTAGCTGCGAAACCTTCACCAAGCAGGAGCCGGCAAACAGGCTAGCGTGTTAGCCTACCAGCTAATGTCCGAGATAAGAGCTAACAGCCTTTCTCAATGACATCACGGACACTGTCAGCTCAAACGCCACCACAACCATCATTCGCTTTCAGTATTATCTAGTAGATAAATCAGCCCTGAAGTTTGAGTTAAGAGTTAACTTTACTGAGGTTAGCGTCCTAATTCTGTGGTTTCCCAGCATTCCCCAGTGGCAGGATCAAACGTCTCCTTCATAACATGTATTAACACTGCAGATGGTTTGTTGCTGTTATTTGGCTTGTTAAAGTGACATGTTTGCAGTTTCCCATTTAAACAATTGCTTGTGCTTTTAAACCATATGTTGTATATTTACATTTAGTATGTAACCATTGTTACTTCTGGATTTCAAGCCCTACTCTGTCCATAAGTGCCCAGTCAGCTCTTCTAATTAGTAAACTCCTATACTTTAAAGATCAGCAGCTACTAACACAAATGTTTTGTTGCACACAAAGCTTGTACAATGCTTTTATAATCTCATATAATCACTGCCAATAATGGGAGGCTGAGTTCTGGAGCAAATGCACATGAGTCTCAGGTCACCATGCCTAGTACTGAGCTTTCTGTGATCCTGAATCATACAACATCAATACCTGACATCATTAATGCTCACAGCAATTAATGACACAGCAATGTTCCAACTTCTATTGTAAAACCTCCCCATAAGAGTAGAGGTTCCTACAGTTGCTGAACTTCCTAATCTTGATTATAAATATACCTTATTCCAGCTTCAGCATTATAGAAGCAGTGAGCATCTGATGTTAGTAGTATAATGTCTGCGAAACAGTGTCCATAAAAAGAACATGATCAAGATAGAATTTTGTTATCTTGTTATCTTGTCTCACTTTGTGAACTCTTAGTGATGATTTTGTTTGTCATGACAGGTAGCTGTAAGAAGAGCTGACCCTGCAGACCTCAAATCCATTTTCCTGAAGGTAAGTCAGAACTGCTGTTATTCAAGTAAACTAGCGATCAGAGCACTAGTGTGACCAAAACATGTTGCAGCTGCCAATATTGCATAAACCACATTAGCCTTGGCTCGTACATTTACGGCATTTAGCAGACACTTTTATCCAAAGCGACTTACAATTGGGGGTTAGGTGCCTTGATCAATGGCACTTCAGTCGTGACCTGCAACCTTCAGGTCACCAGACCAGATCCTTAACCACTAGACCACGGCTGCCCAGAGTAGTCCAGAGACAGAGCTTTAATGGCGTTTGATGAGCATATTCCTTTTTTTGATGTAACCATGTAATGAATTTCTCATTACAGAAAGAAAACCTGAGGATTAATTTTAAAATGCAACCATCACTGTATGGAACTCATAGTAAGTTTACATGAAGAATTTAATATGGAGTTCCTTAAAAAAGGCGTAAGCACATTGCATGAATAGATTTTAAACACTTGAACATCTTAGTTACTGCATTCACTGAAATAATTACTAGGGACCACGTTTTTCCAAATATGTTCTTTGAAGGGACTGAACTAAGTTTGTTTTTGATGTTTATCACCAATTCACATTCTTTTTATACTTCTGTATTTCAGTGATGTTCCTTTGTTTATATTAACCTGCATGTGAAAATTACAAATCCACGCTGATTGCATCTTATTAATGAAATGATCATTAAGCAATTATTGTTTTTTGGTGTTTAGATTATAATAATGATTCAAACTATGGTGAATATAATACAAGTTCGCACATTAAAAGTCTTAGGGGCCTCTAATTTTCTGCCAAATTCCAATTTGAAGGCAAATCAGTTGTAGAAAATGCATGTTGAATATGAAACAGCTTTATTTTGTTGTTGAAGCATTGTTGAGATGCGGTGTTTTTTGCCTTCACAGTATGCCAGTGTTGAGAAAAATGGTGAACGCTACATGTCTCCAGAGGACTTTGTGTCCAAGTTTCTTCATATGCACACAGACATAAAGCTGTCCAGAGAGGCTGTAACTCTACTGGCAGGTGTTGTGAACCAAACCAAAAATGGGTAGGAGTTAATTTTCTTGTTTTATCTTATATATTAAAGTAGATGGAGGTCAAGGTCTACTTCAAGATACATTTTAAAGTGGGCATTTAATATTTATTAAATATACATTAAAAACTAAAGCTTTATATTTATATAGCTATATAAAATTACTTTGAACATAGACATAATCACATATTTGCAGTGAAATTTTGCTCTCTTTATCATTCAAAAGATGAAATTGCTTTATTTGCTGAAATGTGACCCTCAGGTTTAAATGCTGTTTTAAATGAACATAGAAAGGATTCAAATTCAGAGGTTTTTAATGCTTTCTCAGTGTTATTCATGACCTCTTGTTTTATAACATTGCACTATACCCAACAGTTATAAACAAGGCTTTTGTTGTCTGATGGTTTGAGATAATGCAGCAGTATCTTCCTTTTTTAATCCTGCTAGAATAAAGGGTCAGAAATCTTAATGCACAACACTGCACTCAGGTGCAGATCCATTCAGTAGGCCGATTCCACCCCTTTTACATTAATATGTATGTTTTTAATGATACATAATGATGGCCAATGAAATGTTAGGGTAAGTCAAAAAGATTGTGTGTTGCCACGGCAACCACCTGGGCTGTGGCGTGCAGAGTGCATGTGGTCATGCTGCACACATTATTGAGGCTGCTTTAAACAGGGAGAGGCACACATGCTCTGTAATTGCCTGTGCCATTCAGCTGCCGTGCATTGTGTGACTTTGGGGCTGGATAAATGGCTGCATCGCAGCTATTAAGGGATAACTATTAGAGAATCATGGCTTGAGCTCTGTATCTGAACCTCATTTGGTTATTTGTAGGGGTTCGAATAATAATGGAAAGATTGTTGGATTAAGTCAAACAAAAGAAAAAACATTTCATGTTTTCACAGATTCCGTTTTGCAAGGATTAGCATTTTACATTACATTATATTGTACATTTAGCATTGTTGTATGTTGTGTGTACAAGAAGCAAGCCAAATAATAGCTGCTTAATGGAACTGGATGCACGATGAAAGGAGATTATTTATAATAATTAGTTGTACTGATATTGAGGTGTGTGTTATTATTCAGGATTTTAGCATGCCAGCATCTAACGGTGAAAATGAGACCTGTAGCCTTATGTATTTATTTGTATATATTTGAATACGTTAATTTAGAATTAAAGTAAGAGAGCTGGGTTAGCAGATCAAATTATTAGCTGACAACATTCTTAGAGCTTTAACTGGTCATCTGAGCACTAAGGCTGATTTGTCATAGTTTTGCACTAATATTTATATACATAAGTAAATATAATAATAATAAATAAATAAATAAATAAATATATTTAATGCTGGATTGAGTATTTTAGAGAAGAAAAGAAAGAACCTAAACCAGTCTTTCACTGCAACAAATCTATCCTGAAATAGCACACTTTCAAATGGTAGATGTGATGTTAGCTGTGCATTTCCTCCTGTTGGGTAGTTGAATGTTTGTGCTGATTTTTTAAAAGTAAAACAAAACTGTTTGTGAATATATTTTATTAGCAATTATTAGCACAAAAGCAAAAAAATAAATAGGCAAAAAGATAAATTGAATGCAACGTATGAAGGTGATACTCTCATAAATGTGACTTCAGACCAGGAAATTACTGCACAAGGCCTTTCTCCATGCAACATAGCAGTGGCCCATTCCAGGACAGGAACTTCTGAAAAGAGGTGACTAAATGTAGATACCAGTAAAAAAGCTAATTTTAAAGCTTAGTAGATTCCAAAGAAAATGTATTGAGTCTTTAGTGATATCGGGCTGATGCTCAAGTTTCCAGTATCAGTATCAGAAAAGAAAATGTGGCATGTTTTTGCTTGCTTTGTGTTTTCAGAAGGTTTCCGAAGTAAATCTGATATAAAAGTGAGGTTGATTTCCATCTGATTTGGATGAATAACATGGAGCCTCTCTTTCATGAGGTGGACGCAAACAGCGCAGTGCATTTTCGGCCTCCTCCTGCGTACAAGGAAATCAGGTGATATAGTGACATCCATCAGGAACTGAATCATTTCTCTTTCATTCGGTCGGCCCTGTTTGAGAGATATTGCGCCAGCGTTTTCGAAATCAGTCATTCCGCACATGTAGACATCCCTGCTGACTCAAAGATCTGTCGGACACATTCTGAATCTTTTTTTCTCCTCCCTCTCCATTTTTGATGAAAAAATTCTTCAAGTGTGAAACTCCATAGTCTCTTGGGGGTTAAAACTTTGTAAAGAGGACATGCTGGGAAAATAGCAGGCCGTGCCCGTGTGCATTCAGCCTGGTCTGAGGTGTGCACTCAGGGAAAGCTAAAACAGCCAGTGTCCCCTCTGCAGGGTTGTCAGTGACAATGACAGGCCCAGAGCTTATTGAAGGTGCTCTCTCCTCACCTGTCATGGATAAAAGCTGCTACGCTAAGCTACTGCAATAATAAGTCTGTAAATAGTGTTTCTGCTATCTTTTAGCGACAGTGTTTACCAGCACAGGATAAAAGCCTCCTTTCTGTTCTAGAAGCCATGTGGTTTAAGGGGATGCAACTCTCTCAAGCATAAATGCACCTCTATGTGAAGATAAGAACTGATTATTATAGCAGAATATAGTGGTATATGTTAAACCTTGACTATCGTGTAAGTCCAACGATTATAAAGCATGTACAGAACGTCCTGCAGATGATTTTTTTTCTCTTGACTGGGGAAGTTCATATTAAATAATGATTGTACAAAGTCCAAAAATGCTACAGTACACAGTATGAAAAAAAGACATATCAAGTGACTGAAAATGCATCATGCTCTCATTTCCTGTCTATGGTTTTTGTGGTTAAAACACATGATAGTAGAGCTCTTGTGTGTGCCAGTATAATTAGAATCCTAAAGGGAAAAAAAGCTTGGACATTGAATCCCCTGTAAGATGTTCCATAACTCTCATAAACAAATGCTACACACATTTAATATAAAAAAGCATTTCTGCGCTTCAGAAAACAAATTTCCAACATCCTATGCATTATTAAACAGTTGTATAGCAGGGTTGTAAAGAAAGATGGGTGACATGACAAGAATATATACTTTTACATGCAGATGTATTCTGGTCCTGTGCCATATTAGTTGATGGTTGGAAGATGTTCTGCATTGATTTGATTATTTAAACACTGATTTGAATGCACTACATCTTTTTTTAGCCCTTTTTCCAGTAGTCAGGGCATTGCTAATCAACCATCACAGGCCACGGTCTGACAGCGCCTTGTCTGTTTGAGCTTGTAGAGCCTATGTAATGTAGACGTTCTCTCAAAACTCATTTCAGGTGTATCAGTCATCAGATAGAGGTGTCATTTACAATGCAGCTGATAACCTTACCAACGTTGCTGTGATACATTGCGGATTCTTCTGGAATTGATACGAACTCTAGCAAAATGTAAATAAATGCATTCTTCCTGTGAAAGCAGCAGCCATAGCATGTTTGCCTTTGGTTTTAATCACTGATGCATAGGCTCAGCAGAGTGGCTTTGTGGCCCGCCGCCCACTCCAAAGCAGCAGGCTGCTGTTCTCAAACTGCCAGCTTAGTTAATAAAACAACTGCTCTTGACTCTGCAATATGCCTGATTTTGCATGCTGGAGGCGTGTAAATTCTCAGTTCCTTTGAATTTCATCAGTAACGAAATTAATTAGAGTGGCCACGAAAATGTAATCATTGCTCCCTGGAAATTGAAATAAATTAGAGATGCACGCATTGGGGACTGCTCATTAGTACTGACCTCGCATAATTACTGTATCCATTTGTGAAATTCATAATGGAGTTGAAGCAACTTTGAACTTAGCTTAAATAAAGACTAGATTGCACAGTCCCCAGGGTTTCCTGTGAGTGTTCAAATGGTTTGTTTGATGAGGGGTGTGTGTGTGTGTGTATGTGTGCACGTGCTTTTGTGTGTATGTGTGTAAGAGAGGGGGAAAGATAGATAGTGAGGAAAAGCAAGTAACTGTTGTTGGATATCATGCACAGCTATAATAACATTAACTTGTACTGGCATTGTGATCAGTATTAGATTAATAATAGCAAGTGCTGGATCTTATGCATTAGAAAAGGACCAGCACGAGTCTTGTGTACACACATAACAGATGTATCATGTTTATAAAATGCCTGGGGGCATGTGTGGATACTCAATTTTACAGAAAGTTTCATTGCTCCATGCAACCACTCTATGTACTGTATTTCCAGTTGTTTTGAAGGGGACTGAGAGCTTTATTTTAACTGTTGCCATTTTCAGTGCCTGAGGTAATGACATTTGACAGTCAAATTGGAAGCACTTCAATCAAGATTGCTATAGATGAATAGCCTGTTATGTCAATTTGTTTTGTCATTCACTTAAGCCCTGTGCCTAGAATTGAGACTGGACTGTGTATTTAGATGTTTTGTACATCATAATTTTAGGCTGATAATTACAGCTGAACAAATCACTCAAGTGTCAAGTGTTCACAATGAAAATATGTGCTACCTTTTTTGTTTCACTGTGAGAAGCAGTAATCAGTGACTGATACCCACTCATCATACAATAATGCAGTGCTGGTTGTGTGCTGGAGCTGCTTTGAGCCTGTAAGGCTGTTTTGTCTCCCTCCTCCAGGCTGATCTCCTTTCAGGAGTTTGTGGCCTTCGAGTCCGTGCTGTGTGCTCCAGATGCCCTCTTCATGGTTGCCTTCCAACTCTTTGACAAAACTGGCAATGGCGTGGCCACCTTCGGTGAGTGCCTTTTTCCATGTCCTGTTCTTTTTAAATAAGGCTTTATTTTTAGCAGTCCTGTTGTCATCACACTTTATTTATTCCAACAACTGTTAATTATAGTCTGATCGAGCTGTTAGACAATGTTTTCCATCGAGAGAACCACTAGCACTTCATTGATCTGCTGGCTGAGGGACAACATTGGCTCTTTAAAATGCAGTTCAGTTTCATTTGGCGCTCAGTTGACATGGGTTTTCAAGTTCGGCACCCATTAAGCTGACAAGATGGCTCAGGGAACTAGGACAGAGCGATTGGGATGACACCTTCACCATGGGTTGGAGATGTTACTGTCACTATTATCTAAGTGCTCTGGGGCGCTGTGGTGCATATCCACAGCCACGTGTGCGTGTTTCGCATTTCCCTAATTGATTTAAACAGCCCAGTGTTTGCCTTGTGTAGTTGAGACGCATCAGCTCGACTTGATTTCAGATGCACAACACATGCTGCTTATGCCCAGAGAGAAAGAAACTTTTGTTCTAATTGTTGTAGTCAGTAGGGAGTATGATCATTTAACTTGATAATATTATGCATAAATGTAAATTCTCCTATCTAAATTGATCAATTAGGTATTTATGCATAATGCTTTGGTGTCATAATTAAAAAGGTCTGATGTTTCATTGTGACTGTAAAGGTTAATTAGTACTACTGCCTGTTCTCTTGGATAAATGAAGCCTGTTTCCTCAGAGAAACTAACAGTACACTCATATGTAATGTCTTCTACCCTTGTTTTTATACTGTTTCAAGACACCTTTACTTAGATAAATAGCTTCTGACTGACATTATGTTCTTGTCAAAGTCAGTTTCTTTTGATGCATTACAGGTTACAGCTAAATGCAATGTCTTCACAATGTCAAAGGCACCAGGACCCTCCTGTTTATAACTCTCTTAATGCCATTAAAGGCTGTAAAGGTGACTGGTTATTTCAAGCCAGTTTATTTTTCCCTTCAATAAACTCCCGTTTTAATATCACATTGAGCTTTTTTTGTTGTTATACCTCAATTATGGAATGATTTGAGTCGATCCCAGAACCCCCCCTTCCCACAATTCATAATTAGGTGAAATACAGTTAATAAACATGCAGTCTGAAATATGTGTGCCAGCTACTCGACTGTACTTCTGCCAAAGAGATAAAAAGGAAGAAAACCTTGAGTGTTGACAGCTCCATAAACGCAGGGCTGGAACAGCACTACAGTCAAACTCTGTAGTAATGTAATATATTTATTGCCTCATTAAAAAGAAAACCTGTTGGAGCTGTCGTGCTCCAAGAAGAATGGTCCTAAGTTAAATGTGTGCTGCTGTAAATTCATTGCCCCTACTACACCCCCTCCCATCTCCATTGCTAAGTAAAAATTTCACTGTGTGGAATAGTTATGGTGAAATTCATTGTTTTATTAAATATTTATTTCTCATTATTTATCACAGTTTGCTGTTTCATCTCATGAGTAAGAGTGTCATTCTGGAGAATACCTCAGCAGCATCTTTCACTGTTAAAAAATCATAAGGCCACTTAAAACAGATCTGTCAATATCTGGTGAATAACATTTAGCTCTTTTTTCAGATATGGATGAAACCTGGTGATATACCAAATTTCACTTTCACTGAGGGTCTAGATTTGATGTAGTTTGTCCTTAACTTTGTCAAGTTCATGAACTGTATGATATTGAAATGCAGCCTCTAATGTGTGTTTCAGAGGATGTGAAACAAGTCTTTGGTCAGACCACCATTCATCAGCACATCCCTTTCAATTGGGACTCGGAGTTTGTTCAACTTCATTTTGGAAAAGAGAGGAAGAAACTCCTCAACTATGGAGAGTTCACTCAGTTCCTTCTGGTGGGTACTGTCATTGTCCTCTTTTGCCTCATTCTTGCTCTCTTCCTTGTAGACTTAAGAAATAGATTCAGAGAGATTAAGAGATTCACTTTCACCCTAGTAATCACTACACAGTGCCTTTGCCTCTGCCTGCATGGCAGTGATACATGTATTTGTTGCCTGGCATAGCCTTGCTATGTTTGACACACAGTGGAGTGTTCTGGGCACAGTTTTCCTTAGCACAGTGAGCCATGTTGACCTAGTTAGTTAATAATGAAACACTGGAGTTATATTCCAATGCCCAGCATTTGTTTCTCATTAGGTGACGTAACCCAAATACAGTCCAGCTATTCCTCCATACAGGTAGACATTCTCCTCTATAAATGATGATATCGCTGGTGCTCCTACAATCTTTTGTATTTGCTGCATGTGAGCCATTTTCTAATATAATGTCTAGACCTGAAAGTGGCAGAGGTAGAGTAATACTCCACTGTGCCAAGTTTGCATCTACACTCGCTATATCTGAATGAGCTTTTTATATTACACCTAACTTGGTCCAGATGGTTCTGGGGAAACATACTGTGAGAAACACACTGATATTGTGTTTGTAGCCAAGACAGAATGAATTTTGTCTTCAGGACTTGCCCTGTCTGACTACAGTTGTTTCCAGAATTTTGTACTGTTAATATAATGGGCTTAGTTTAGTAATGAAAAATACATGTTTCTTTTGACAGATTTAATCCAGTGAGTTGACATAATTGTATGATTATTTGTGTTGTTAATTAACACATATCTATAAAATCCAGTTATGATAATAGTACTGTTCTTTTTTTTATTTGTATCTTCAGCTCTCATTTTTACGTCACTTCCATGGTAATTCCATGATACCAAAGCAAACCATCATCATATGTGTATGATCATATGTGGCATATATTAAATGAGATACATAATATAACACATTATTACATACACACACACACACACACACACACACACACACACACACACACACACACATATATATATATATATATATATATATATATATATATATATATATATATATATAAAACATTATTTTCTTATTATATTACGTTTATCATATAATCAAATATAATATGACTATAAACCATGACTTACAATCCCGTGAAAATCTATTATGGGCCAAATGTTACTAAGCAGTATTAATATTTTTGAAGCATATCTATGTTACTATATTAGAAGTCTATCTTTACTTTTTCTAAGGCAGTAAAAACATGATCCTGCTGTCTCTGTGTCCTGATGTAATCCTGCTGTCCTTATGAGAGGTATATTTATAGTGTATTGGATATGCCATGTGTTTTGAATTGGGTGCTAATAAAGCAGCTTCAGTTCAGGCTTTGCTTTTATTAAGCCCACCCTTCTTTAGTAGATGCTGCTATATACTAGTAACAGGGAAACAGATGGAGATATGTATGATGAAATTATGTGAAGCATGAATGTACTGGAAATTTCTCACTATGGGTTTCATACCAATTTACT
>BRDA01011458.1:31315-70898 GCA_036984385.1 Crenuchus spilurus | reverse complement strand
ATTACACACACACACACACACACACACACACACACACACGCACACACACACACACACACACACATATATATATATATATATATATATATATATATATATATATATATATATATATATGTATGTATATATATAAAACATTATTATTTTCTTATTATATTACGTTTATCATATAATCAAATATAATATGACTATAAACCATGACTTACAATCCCGTGAAAATCTATTATGCGCCAAATGTTACTAAGCAGTATTAATATTTTTGAAGCATATCTATGTTACTATATTAGAAGTCTATCTTTACTTTTTCTAAGGCAGTGAAAACATGATCCTGCTGTCTCTGTGTCCTGATGTAATCCTGCTGTCCTTATGAGAGGTATATTTATAGTGTATTGGATATGCCATGTGTTTTGAATTGGGTGCTAATAAAGCAGCTTCAGTTCAGGCTTTGCTTTTATTAAGCCCACCCTTCTTTAGTAGATGCTGCTATATACTAGTAACAGGGAAACAGATGGAGATATGTATGATGAAATTATGTGAAGCATGAATGTACTGGAAATTTCTCACTATGGGTTTCATACCAATTTACTCCCAATGAAACCCAGAAATTTTTGAAATGACTTTTTTTCGTACAGTAATTGCTTACATTTCAAGGCTGACTCTATTCTTTTGTGTGTGATATCATGGTCATATCATGATATTGGCACACATAAATGTGGCACATGACACTATGTCAGAATTCTGGCTCCCTGACCAGAAATAGTATTACTGCCAGAACTAAGGGTTTCTCCAAGATCCAGCAATGTTTTTAACCTGCGCAGTGTTGATGAAATCCAGAAGACCTTGGAGGGTTTTTTTTTTCTAAGCAGGCGTTTTATTGTTTAAATGTGAATTTAATGCAAGCGCTTGAATTGAAATAATCTAAACAGAGGTGCCTCGTCAAAAGGTTTTATTTGAATCCAAGGACAATTAAAGTAACAATAAATGCTGAGGCGGTTTCAGCCTTGGCTTTCAGAGGCTTCAACTCTACCCCACGAAATAAAAACCATGTTTCTAAAACACTCACAGTTGCAATAAGTTAAGGTTTTAAGAGACTAAAACTGTAAACAGAGAGGCCCTGAGTCATGGCTGTTTTGCAGTCCCATGTGGTGGTGGCTGTACCAACTCTGCAAAGTGTAGGCCAGCTCCCGTTCTGGCAAATTTTTCTTCACTTTTCAACACTTTTTTTTTTTGTTTTTTTATTTATGTATTTTTTAAAACTAAACTCTGTTTTTTAGTTACAGTATTTACTACTTTACTATATTACTATACTATACTATTATGTAATTATATATTATATAATTGTAGAATGATAGATTACTGTTCAATTAGTAATTTAACCCTGTTGAACTGTGCTTTTATTTGTAGATGTTTTAAATGTTCTCTGCAATTTTCAGATTTTTTTATATAACAGCTTTCCTCCAGATCCTAAAAAACTTTTACAAAGTCTTAAAATAGACAGAGTAAATTTTATTATGATCTGGTCTGAATTCAGAGTAATGTGCCATCCAAAAATATCTAGTCAGCCTTGGTGGTTTGGTCGGAAACTGACTTTTAATATTTTTTACCGGGCAGCGGAATTGACAGTAAAGTCAAACACACTGACAAAAGGCATTGTAAGGATTATGCAATATCAAAGTATTTATGCATGTTGAATCAGTTTGTTTGAATTTAGTTCGTAAACCAGGCTGTTTTTGTAGTATTATGTGGTTATGAAGAATTATTTTTTTCAAAAAGGGCATTAAAAATGATAAAAAAAAAAATTCCCTAAAGTTGATTTTAAAAACCACGTAATACAGTAACTGTGATCCTATTAAAGTATGTGTCCGTAACTGATATATCATGCATTATGTGAATATTTGAGTTTTTTTAACTGGTTTTACTATTAGCTGTTAATCTCTCCACAGTCACGTGTCTTGAAACAGATTTATTTAGTATTACAGAAATCACCTGAGAGACTGAAAACACCTATCACTATGCACTATACATTCCCTGTTCTTCAGTATTGTAACGTAACATTTCTGGAAATTATTGTTGCAGAGTTGAGAAACATAAGTCTTAAATTGCCACACTGCTACATCAAACCAAACTACCTAATAATATTAGGTACTTCAAAATAGTTAATAGTAAATATTCCTCATCTTTTTTTCTGTGGATGGTATTGCTTATTTTTAACCTATGCTGTATGATCCTAAAGCTACAGAATGATTTGTGAGTTCAAAACAATTGCTGCAGAATGCAAATATTTATAATGACAAAATGTGTAAGTAGCATGTCAGAGTAAATTCTATATGTCAGATTGGTCTAATTCAAACAAAACTATGTTGAGTCTGCAGGTGGAACTTAATATCAGGATTAACTGATGGCAGTGGGGCCATATGATTTTACTTTCAGGATTAGCCTGGGACAAAGCTGGGGTAATTTTTCTGTCATTCCCTTTGAAACAACCTTGTAAAGTACTACGTTAGCAACAAAGAAGTAATAAGGATGCTGTTGTCACTGTCTGGTATATCCACGTCATATCTGGCTGGTGTACAATAATATATTGATACTGAGATTCTACTAGGTTTTCCATGTCAACAAAAATCTTGCTGATAAAGCACCTATATTTATTGGGTTGTTTTAATAAAAACTCAGTTTTGAAAATTAATCATTTATGGTATCACGGTTCCCACTTACTTACATCTATTACAGCAATACCAGTTGTATAGTTGTGAACAGAAAACAGTCATAGTTAAAAGCATAAAGATGTAGAATGTGTGTAACTTTTAGTATTGGAATAATGTTATAATACAAAAAATTATGGAACAGAATAAGAATTTTAGCTAATTTACTGAAGTGGACAAAACCGTTAAGAATATTATTAAGCTCCGCCCCAGCACTAGAATTTTTGCTGTGTATTGTAGTTTGTGAAATGCCACAGTTGAGAACTTAGAATCATATTTCACAGTTGACAGCTGCCAATCATTTCAGGGAGTAAAGCACAGTTTATTTAAAATTCTCAATTTTAAACAAATGTGATCATTATTTGACTGCATTAAATTACATCTTCAATATCATAAGTTGTTGGAATTCTCTTTCAAGTCGATAAACATGTCATTTGCAACATTATCATATAGGCTGTAATTTGTATGTTGTATTGTTCTAAACTTGAGAAAAGCAACAGTTGATCAAATATATTTAATTAATTTGAATTTATTTATACAATCATATTAACACTTTCAAGAGCAGTATTTAGTCTGTTAAAACTCAAACAGTATGTTGGCATGTCTACAGGAGATGCAGTTGGAGCATGCCAGACAAGCGTTTGCACAGAGAGACAAGGCCAGGACTGGAACCATCACTGCTCTGGACTTCAGGGACATCATGGTCACCATCAGACCTCATATGCTCACGCCATTCGTGGAGGAGTGCTTGGTGGCAGTAAGTCAGCTCTCTTTGTTAATTTCCTTGTTAGCAGAAAGCAGGCATTTGCACTGAGCTAACAAGGCAGCCAGGCCATTTAAGGATAAAACCTTGCTCAGACACTTAACAGGGCATTAAACACATGTGGCTGAAGACATGTACCATGTACAGATGTATGTTTCTGTTTGAGTGTGTGCGTGTATAGTGGCCTGCTTTGTAAACACTCCCTGGAGTCTGTCATTTTCTCCACAGTATGCGCCTTATAAACCTTGGGGTTCTAGTATATGTTTGTAAACAGTCACTTACAAAGCCATTAGAAATAAATTAAAGACAATGTGCTCATCAAACCCAGCCTCCACACATACACGTCTTTAATTCAGATCCTGCAAAAGATAAATGAGAACTGAAGCCTAAATATTTTCTTTACATTATTTTGTTTGTTCCACCCTTGTCTGTGCTTAGAGTTACACGGGCTAGAATGAACTGTTTCAGAATGTGTCCATGTGAGGGTTTTACAAATGTCTTATTGGCGAAGAGAGAGCTTTGGCTTGGCTGTTTGTTTTTGTGGCTGGGGTTCCACATCACTACTTCTGCAAAGCACACAGCGCCATCTAGTGAGAGAGAGGACTGATTTAGGACATTCTCCCCACCCCCATCAGGCAGAAAAAAGGAATATGCATGTCCTCTCACTAAAGAAAAGATTCAGTCACATTCCTACTTGAAGCCACCCAGTCCAAAACATTTCAGCACTTTCATTTAAATATAAAGCAGGAAAAAATGTGTATTTGGCAGCTTTTATGCTGTGAACATGAATGTTGGGCAGCATGTTTTTGGGCAGCAGGAATATAGCCTATTTTCACGGAAGCTATTAAAAGACTTACCTCATGCTATTTTTTCCACTTTATATGTCCCTCTTCTCATAAACCAACTTAATTAAAGTGCCCCTCGAGCTTGAATCCTTGTGAAATTACAACCAGTTCTCTCAGTGGAACTCCATGGCAGTGTGGCTGCATCTTTAACTAGCTCACCCCACCGAGCGCTAAATAAATTTATGTGGAGTTTGACTCATGGCCATCACTCCTTCAAAGAATTTTCTGCATTTATTCTTCATAAAAGAATGTCATTTGTGTGTGTGTGTGCGTGTGTGTGTTGTCCTTACGCAGGCGGCCGGTGGCAGCACGTCACACAAGGTCAGCTTCTCCTACTTCAATGGTTTTAACTCTCTGCTCAACAACATGGAGCTCATTAGGAAGATCTATACCACCATGGCAGGACATCGCAGAGATGTTGAAGTCACTAAAGGTTGGAGAAAAAATAAGCACAGCCACTGTTTCTCATAAATCTTGACTTCTGTTTCTGGTCTTCCACAGCTTGTCTGTGATGACCAGTGACTGCCTCTCTCACCCTCTAATCATGTGTTTAAGTTGTAAGGATAACAGGTATATAGTAGTGACATGGCTTACATGTATATTCAGGTAGAAGGTGAAAAATGCAGCACCACAAACATAAATGCAAATGAACCTGAGCCATGTTTCTGTTTTCCACATTGGATATACTCCAAATGTATCTGTATAGGTTTCATAAAGCCACTGGAGAGTGACTGATTTTGTAGTCTGTGTTTTTTAATTTATATAAATGTGTAGGTTTAAATAGGTTTAAAAACTTATAACACTTTGTGGATATTATAGAGAATGACTTTGCAGTATACACCTATACATACAGATGCAATGTATTCAAACATTTGTACACCCCTGATTAAATTACATTAAAATAAAATGTTTAATTGAACTCCTCTACAGAAAACATGTTTCTGAACAGAAACTCTTTAGTTGCTGAATGTGGCATATTGTAACATAATAAAACATAAAATATGGCATGTGTTATATACTTTCTTTTATTCTTTCTGGTGACTTCTATTCAAATCGTGCACAAAATGTTCCATGTAGAGGATGTATTACTTCGAAAATAAACCAATATTATCTGCATAATAAGGATAATAGCCCAAAATTGTACATGAACTTTAAAATCATCTAAAGAAATCTTTCAGCTTCTCCCTATAGGAAGTAATGAAGTGCTGAAACATCATGTTCTCTCATGTTCTTCTAAAACAGCATGAGACACCAAAATCTTGTAAACTAGTGTTTATAACATAGCGTTTATAACTATGTCTCAGTTCTCTGATTCAGCTCCTGCTCACGCATTCAGTATGACCAAAATAAGAGTGTTAGCATCCCTGTCCCAGCACTGTAGCTCATCAACTTTCTCCAAAATAGAACAGTCAGATCGGACCAATCATTTTCACCCCTCAAAGACTTTTGGCCTTCCCTCAGGAGAGAAAAAGAGAGACTGAGTTTCTGAACTGCTGACCTGCCCTCCCAGCCTGGCCACTGTGCAGCTTTTCTTGGACATGCATTCTTTGGGGCACACTACTTTGACATTCCCACAGGGGCCGCTGGCCGCCATTATGCCACAGTGGGGCTTGTGCGTGCACGGCTCCACATCTGGGTCTTTAGCTGACCCTTGGCTGATTGGTCCCATATGTGGTGAGCAGTGCAGGTTAAAACCTGTTACAGCATCACAGCTACATATCAGCAAGCAGCCCAGAATCGTTTAGTGTGTTTTTGCATATTGTTCAGTATTGATATGGAGCACCTGATCTTTTTATATCTACTCACTATTTTTAGCTTGTTTATTTTATTAAGTTTTTCCAGTTAAATATCTGTTGTTTTTTTTATATAATATTGTAATTGACAGCATCAGATTATAATGAGTGCTCTTACCATGAAAAATTACTCAATTTGGCTAAATATAGTGATTTTGATTCAGATATTGATAATTATTGATTTTAAGCTTTATTCTGTTGTAATATACAAAATCAGTTAGCAAGAAAATAAAATATATACAATAAATTTTATAATAATATTATATATATATAAATAGTGCATTTTTTTCGCCTTTGTCTAGTAAATATAAGGCACAGCTTAATGAACAGCATAATAATATCTTCTCAAAGCTTTAATATACGTAATTGTTATTGGAAACAATTGATTATAATTATTAGCATTTTGATGCCAAGGCTTCCATTACACACAACTTGTATCTACAGTCCATTTTTCATTTTATCAGCTCATCTGTCCATATAGGTAGTCCCATCTGTTTCTCTGTATACTTTGCTAGCATCCTTTTGCCATGTTCCTCAATAGTCAGGATCCCCACAGGACCACAAAAGAGCAGGTATTATTTGGGTGGCAGATAATTCTCAGGACTGCAGAGATGCTGACATGGTGGTGGTTGTGTGTTAGTGGGTTGAGCTGGTACAAGTGGATCAGACACAGCAGAGCACTGTCCACTCTTATTAGACACACCTACCTTATTGGTTCACCTTGTAGATGTAAAGTCAGATACAGTAACTCATCTGCTGCACAGTTTGTGTTGGTCATCCTTTAGTCACTGAAGGTCACAGGATGCTGTTGGCTGGATAGTTTTAGTTGGTTCACTATTTTCACTTCAGCAGTGACACAGGTGTTAAAAAAACAAAACAAATTGGCAACGATGCTGTGTCTGACCCACTCCTAGCAGCACAACACCACCACCACATCAGTGTCACTGCAGTGCTGAGAATAATCCACCAGCCAAATAATACCTGTTGTGTGGTGGTTGTGATCGTGACCATTGAAGAACAGGGTGAACAAACTCCAAAGTGTGTATATATATGTATATATACGGTCAGTGGAGCTGTTACAATGTGTGTAGATACAAGGCATGAATATGTGTGGACAGTGAGTGTAAAATAGATGAAAATAAAGAAATGTAATAATAACTGATGTTTAGTGCATGCAATAGTAGAATACTAAAATTAATATAATAGACTTCCTCATGTTCATTATTTGAGCTAACATATCAGAAGTGAAAGTGAAAAAAAAATGTAACCTTAGCTTACTTTGATGTGTTTTATACTCATAAGTTTTTGTGAAGCAAGATGAATTTCTGCAAAACATTAGAGTGGCACGCATTAGTGGATTGTGTGTATTAGAGAGATGTTAAGAGTCAGGTGCCCGTGCAATCTGCGATTGCGGTCCTCTTCACACTCCAGAGCATGTTTAAAGGCAGGGGTAAGCTGAGCTCGGCTTTATTGAATAGGGCTCTGTGTAAGAACACATGCTGCCCTTTTAAGAGTAGTCACTCTATACCAGTGCAGTGGGAATCCCACTGTAAAGCAGCCTGCCTCATCCTGCTCATTACCACCCAGCACTTAACCTTCACACTGCACTGATATTCAATACCTCACCCCACTCACTCATTCAACACAAAATCCAGCCTCCCTGTTCAAAACTGCAGCATAATGAATGAACAGGGATGGACCTGGAAGGCCTATGGTCAGTGGAATGCTTAAAAGCCTTAGAGTGGAATGCTGTAATGATGGAAGCTTGGGTGTAGCGTTCTGGTTTCTATAGTCTAATTATGTCACTCTGTTTTGCTGTCTCTTTCTCTCTCCACGTTTTCTCTTTTAGAGGAGTTCATCATTGCTGCTCAGAGGTTCGGTCAGGTGACCCCCATGGAGGTGGACATTCTGTTCCAGCTGGCTGACCTGTCTGAGCCACGCGGGTGAGTCAGTGCAGTGACAGGGCCTTGCCTGCTGAGTCATCGTCTGAACACATACTCAGTGGCTGCCAACTTCTCTCCGACACTCTGAGATGAGGGTTTGAGACCAAGCTGGAGCATGCTTCAGTTCCGCCTCTGAGCCTTGTGGCCTCGCAGGGCCCACTTGTCACTGTCACTTTCTAAAAATTGGGTCGCTGTAATTATATGGGAAACAATTTGGTCTGTTGCTTGCGCTTGCATTTGCATACTTCAAGGAGACACATCATGTTCCTTACGCTGTTAGCTTCTGTACAAAGCATTAGCCTTTGGTAGAGCTACAAAATACATTTTTTATTGCCATTGGAATATGAGTTCACACAATAAACTTAGAGCGATTTGTCAACTGTATACTGTACCATGAAGGTGTTTTGCCAACATTTTTGCACCTATAAAATTATAGAAACTGCACTATTTGTACAACTGTATTGGGACACCTACTCATTCATTGTTTCTTTTAAAATCAAGGTTATTAAATATAGTTTAATAAAAACTGTCTCTACTATCAACGAAAGGCTTTCTACTAGATTTTGGAACATTGTTGTGATGATTTGATTACATTCAGCAACAAGAGCATGGGGTTAAGTATGTTGGATGATCATCACCCACCTCATCCTTAATTACCCAGCTCATCCCAAAAGTATTGGAGCACCATCATTCCAGAGGACTCAGTTCCACTGCTGTCAATGCATGGGGGCTTTATATTGCTCTAGTCCATGCCTGGCATTATGCACTGTGTCAGTATGTTCATGTTTATCTGCTCCATATAGTCATTTTCTACTGGCAGTTCTATTGGTACTTCTCTACAGGAACAAGACAAGCTGTGTCAGCAATGGTTACAGCTTAAAATATTCATTAGAAGGGGTGTCCATAAACATTATATTACAATATACTGTACTTTAATTGCAAATTAAATTTTATAATAATTTTCATTCATAACATTGGCGAAGCAATACTGAACAGCGATATTGAAAATCACATTATTTAAACTGGTAAATCCATAATCTGTTTAAAGGATGATTGTGCTTACATAGAAGTGGCTTAATTGTCTACGTGTGGCATAAACGTCCTGCTTCCGAAAGCAAAACATCATCAGCTCAGTGTTTCTCAGGGGCAGGATGCCATGGCATAGGGAAGGCCATTTGACTTTACATGACTGACTTCCTCAGTAGCCCTACAGCATTCAGTGGGTGGTAATTGCTTTGTAGACAATATTATTTCTTTGCCATGTGATATGGTAATAGGCCCTACTCACTGTAATTGGAGATGCTTGAGATAATTGCTTCACATAGATGTTATGCTTTGAAAGGGGAGACAAAGGTATGGGTAAGGCACAGAGGAATGTTTGGAAGTCAGTTTCTGTTTTGACGATGGTATGTCATAATGCGGGGCAGTTAAATCTGTTTTGAACAGAATGATGAGAAATTAGTTCTGAATCATTTAACCTTATTTTTGACCTCCATAGCCGCGTTGGTTTAGTGGACATTGACAAGATTGCACCTCTGGAGGAAGGAGCCCTGCCTTACAATCTAGCTGAAGTCCAGAGACAGGTAAGGAATAACTGGCCAGCTTGCATGTAGCTGGGGCTGTTTTTTATTGTGTGAAAAGTTTCTCATCATAATATTTATAGGCTGTCTTTGTAAGAGTGTTAATTGCAAACTTTGAAATGATAATGGTCTCATGATATTGTTTTTTTCCTCTACATCCCTGCCATAAAGAGGTTCAGTTTTTGCAGTAAAACCTGTGATGTGCATTGTAAGTGAATTTAATTTAACTCGCTCCTGAAGAACAAACGCAGCCTCTGGCCCTCTAGCGTTTTTTCCAGCAACTGTTAGGGTACTGTTGCCTTTTACTTGAGCCAAAGCAATGAAAAAATTGAATATCTGAAGCTGTCATCAACGTGCCGAATGCACATATAAAAAGTTGTAAATGAAATGCAAGCCCAGCAGTGGAGGAAAGTTATCACTCTCCGTGGGCAGCTGGGGGGAAATGAAAACAGACACGGAGGGTTGAGGACTCTGCAGGGAGATTTGAGAGAGAGAGAAGGATGCTAGATGTGCCTTTTTATTTTGTCAGAAGCTGTGCTCCCAGACACGCTGAGGGCTGAGTTATTCCTCCACGGCGGGCCGTCCAGGGCAGGGGCCCCGAGCAGAGACGCCAGTCCCACCACAATGAGCAGCTTTGGGCTGTGGTTTGGGCCCTGCGGGCTGCTGGCCAGCACTCCCTCACCAAACCCCCCTTCCCTTCACCCTACACCCCCCTTACCCCCCTAACAGAGACCAGGGATCTGCCCTGGGGGGTCTTAGGGGATCCTGACAGGTGGTCCTGTTCCAGTAGAGGGGGCAAAGAAAGACGGGCAGGGCGACAGGTATCTCTGGCGGGGAATGTGGTGTGGAATGCTTGGATGGTTCTAGCTTGCTAACTCTCCTTGCTCTTTTTCTCTTCAGTTTTGGACTGGACCTAAGCACGTGGATGCTTGCTTGACTAACACTCTTTCTAATTTTACAGCACTCACCAAAGAATGGAATGAAATAATATAAAAGTGCAGAACAAAAACTAATCTCTCAGTAAAGAAGCTGTGTTTCTGTTCTGCCTTACAATGTGCTTTTTGGGTGTATGCAATAACTGTAAACTAAACACATTCTACACATAAATTTGGCAGTCAATTCTATACTCTAACTTTCAGTACTTACAATACTTCTTGTATTTAGAACTTATTATATACTTTTTGTAAAATAAGTTTCACTATTTTTGAACCATATTTTGCTGTTTTGTTGACAACTGAAAAGTTTGTGAATTTCAAAGATGAAATTTAATGAACATACATATTTTTTAAATGTAGAAATGTGTCTGCTGTACCAAATAAACATCTGGCATTAGATACAGTGATGTTTATTTTTAGTTTATAGCCAGAGTATTGATTGGTTATTTTGATATTACACTTGGTATAAATGTATAAAAATTGGTATAAAATTGGCAAAGATTTGGTATCGTGACAACCCTAAAGCAGCTAACAAGTAATGTCAGTTTATAATCTTAAATACTACAGTATATGTCTAAATTGTCACAAACTTGTGTCAAACCATACAGAGTTAAGTTTGCTTAAACAAATTTTAAATAAAATAAAAAAAATTATATTGAAAATATATGATGTACTGATATTTATAAATATTGTCAAAATATATATAACCAAATATAGCCAAATTCTGACTTTTTATATTTATATTTGCAGTAAAAAATTATTTGGTGCAAACTTAAAAAAGCAAAATTACCAAGCAAAACATATCTGGCTTGATTTACTACATACGGCCAAGTAGAACTGTTACTTTAACAGGTCATTTATGAGCGCTGTGATAAGTATGAAGTTGATCGATACACGCTGTGATCAGTAAACTGGAGAGCATGTGCTGTAACTGACCAAACACGCACAAGGGAAATTTTATTGGTGCTTCACATTGTTGGGATTCTTTCGCAGAGGAATGCATGCTTAATGGGCAGTGGGATTTTCAAGAGCTAGTTAAGAAATGATTGCTGGAAAACTCATTAAGAAACCCATTCACGCCTTCTCTGTCTCTTTCTGAGTAGCAGTCTGGTGGGGACACGTCTCGCTCTGTTCTGATCCAAGTAGCTGAGTCTGCCTACAGGTTCACACTGGGCTCAGTGGCTGGAGGTGAGTCAGTCACGCATCAATGTGCACCACCCATTTAACTGCCCTCTCCCATCCCCTCTTCCTCACCACACATTGCAAAAGAGGGGGATAAAACACAAAACAAAGGCTGCCCTATTTCCTTCTGAGGGGGGTGATCTTACCCGCTTAAGAAGGAGAGGAGGGTATGCATGGGAACCTCCTGTGTAGATTCTTTTGTACCTGTGAGCGATCAGAGGGACGTGTGTGTGTGTGTGTGTGATAGTGAGTAGGTGGTTCTTGGCTCACTGTTTGGCTCCAGACTGGCTCTCTCAGAGGAGACAGGTTAATAAGGAGGTAGCGCCTGGCCAGGTCTCTCTTTAATTAAGCCTGTCAGGGCTGTGTCCCCTTTGTGTCCAGTGCAAACCTGTCAGATAAGGCTAGAGTGACGAGCTTGAAATATCCTGACAGCTCTCTTAACTTTTTTCTTGCTCATTTTCAGTTTAAAAATGCACTTCCCAACAACCTCTCGCACACTTCCTGACCTGATTCTTATCCTTTACTTAACCTTCTTTCTTTTCCATGTATCAACGTGTTTGAAATGATGTCCTCTTGCAGCTGTGGGGGCCACTGCGGTGTACCCCATCGATCTGGTGAAGACGCGAATGCAGAACCAGCGCTCGTCTGGCTCCTTTGTGGGAGAGCTGATGTACAAGAACAGCTTTGACTGCTTCAAGAAGGTGGTCCGCTACGAGGGCATCTTTGGTCTCTACAGAGGTCAGTGCCTCAAACATCAGAAAGAGGCTTCAGCAAATCAGAGATCAAACAACTTCTCCCCTGGTCTAGCTTTCTGAAAAGAGTTTAAAGATTCTTCTGCAGATTTAGGGGCCAATTAGTAAAAAGCACATATCAGCACAGATATTATTTAATGTTATAATTTGGTGTTAAATCACAGTTATTCCACAAATGCCCCAGTTACATACCCTCAGATGTAATTGATCAGCAAAGGCATGTTTGGTGTATAGAGTTTGCCTCCTTACTTATAATATTATAATACTGTAATTAATAATAATATAATCAAACTGCAAAAATCACGTCAAGTTAAGTAATCTCAAATAGACTTTTTTGCTCATTTTTGTTCATGATTTAATTCAGAAGGTAAACTTCCATATATTTCTTAGTTATGAGATATAAAATGCCATATTTCAAGCCTTTTTAAAATTATATTTAAGCCTGATTCTTGTGGCTTATAGCTCATTAAAATCATAAATCCATTGTGTTAGATTGATTTCATAGTGGCCTTCAACTTTTCTGTATTGCTGAGTCTCTGGGTTTAGGTCTGGAGAGTTGGTAGCCAATCAATCCCAGTAATATCAAGGTCAGCAGACCATTTGATAGTAGTTTTGGCACTGTGGGGAGATGCTAAACCCTCATAGAAGATAAAATTGGCATCTCCATAAAGCTTGTCAGCAGATGGAAGCATGAAGTGCTCATGACTGCTGCTTTGACTTTGGATGTGATAAAGCCATCATAGACTCTGGTAACTTCACACTGGACTTCAGACACCTTGTATTCTGTGCCTCTTCATTATTCAAAACTGGTATCGTGATATAGACTACAACAGTCCAGTTCTTTATCTCCTTAGTCCCGGTAAGACGCTTCTGCTGTGGTGTCTGTTTCAGGAGTTACTTGATATTAGGAATGTGGCAGATGTAGCATGAAAGATATACAGTATTTATACATTTATCGTAAACTACTCAAACTGGAAACGAAATATTCTAATCATTTGAAATACTGGATTTCTGATTTGCATGACCTTTACGTTATACTGATCAGCAGTAAAACAAAAAAGGCTAGAAATGTCACTTTACATGTAATGAAGATAAAACATGAGAGTTTACCTTTTAAAATATAATTATGAGCAAAATGTGTGACTGTACTATTATCTACGCCAACCAGCCATATTATTAAACAGTTTCTACACTTAATATTCATTTTATCAGCTCCATATACCCTATAGGTAAAGTTTGTAGTTCTACAAGTGCAGACTAATTCACCTGTTTCCCTGCTTTCTGATCCGCTCATACCACTACAACACACACTAACACACCACCACCATGTCAGTGTCACTGCAGTGCTGAGAAAGCTCTACCACCCAAATAATACCTGCTCTGTGGTGGTGCTGTGGAGGTCCTGTCCACTGAAGAACAGTGTTATAGGAGGCTAACAAAGTATGCAGTAAAACTTCTGAGTGACTGTCTGTTATTGTAAACAAAGTTCACCTATGTGGTAAATTGAGCTGATAACATTGGCAGTAAGTGTAGAAACAAGGCAGTGGTTTTAATGAGATGTCTGGATGGTGTATATGTATTGATAAAAATGCAATATTGATGACTTCTAATAGGTTTTTAGCTATGCTATGCTGCCTGTTCCAAACACGTTTAGCTGATCGGCTACATTTGTGCAAGTTAAATTACTAGTTAAGTTAGTTATGTCATTAATCTGTCACTTTTAAAAAAGTGGAATTCGAATGCAGGCAGTGCACCATACAGCTGTCTATGGAGCTAAGATAGGAAGCACATTCATAGCTTTTAGTGATGCAGCTCTTTACGGCCGTCTGTGGGGTCATTCTAAATCATACTGCTTTTAGGATTGAAATAGTGATGGACAGAAATGATTGCCACATGACATCCATTAAGAACACTAAAAGCCTGGGTTTTTGTCTGTCATAAGTCTGACAAAAGGACAGCTAAGACCTTCATCTCTGTAAAGTTATTATAGAGAACTGGAATGTTAGAGCACTCACTCCACAAAAATTCATGAGTGGCCATACGTTTTAACTCCAAAAAAATACAAGACCGTTTTATAGACTGCTGTCATTATAGTCCTGAAAAGACGTATCTTTAAAACTAGCTGCACATTACTGTGAAACGTGAACTCAGCTTGTATTAATGTGTTTATTGTCTAGACAGGTTTGCTAAAGCTGATCTGCATTTGAACAAGAAGAGAAAAAATGAGTATAAGATACTGGCTCCTAATAATGTCTTCGCTTAATTAACAGTCTCTTTAAACCCCTGTTGGGGATTAGACGTAGTACAAGATACACAAAAAAAGTTTAAACAATGTTTTTCACAGAATGTAATCAAACTATTGTATGGAAAACCTGTTTAAAAATTCCACACAGAGTATTTATTGAAGAGTGAGGACCCAGGGACTTTGTAAATACAAGGCAGCTATGACTTCACTTTCTTTTAAACCTCAAGTAAACATGCATCATGCAAGAGCAGTAGGTACTTAGCAGAGCTGAAATGGATGATTACCTTTAAAAAATGATTAGTGCTGTTCTCCCCCTTAAGCTTGCATACAGACCACACAAACCAACTCCTTCAGCCTCGTCTAATGATATGTTTGGCCTCATGTTGCTGTGTGGCCAATTTGGCCCCTTACTCACCCACAGTATTAAGGTTGTTTGTTACTTTTGGGGTCGTCCGAGTTTGTGTTTATATGTGTGTACAGGTTGAGGTTTATCCTCATGACTTTCAATTCTGATTTTTCTGTTTGTATTCAGGCTCTAGAAGCCTGTCCATTGTAATTGAGGCCTGTGTAAACTTTGGTAAAGCTTGTTTTTAAAGGGGAGTAATAGATTTTTCTGTGCTGCAACCGTCCTAATGTCTGAACACTCCACATCAATAACGTTCATTACTATGGGGATAATGCAAGATTTGAATGCAAGGAATCAGCTTGGTATTAAAGAAATTTCTCCTGGCCGCGAGTCGTGCTTCCTTAAGCTCTTTTTTAATCATCTTGTTTCCTAATTATAGGCCTGGTACCTCAGCTTCTGGGCGTGGCCCCCGAGAAAGCCATAAAGCTTACAGTAAGTGCTTAGCCCTTACCACATCAGCCTGGGCCTGTTCACCATCAAACCACTCCACTCCCCAAAGACACATGCTGTTGTCCTGTTCTGCCCACTGACTTGATTACATACCCCTTACCCACCTTCAGGATAACGGAATTGAAATGTTGAATGCAAAAGAATGCACAGAGCTATATAAACCCTGCTTTATGCTGAAATCATGTTTTTTTATATTTAATGACTGCCCACTGACCTAATTTATAACAAATCAAACATTCTGTCATTTCCGCCAGAGCTTCTGGTAACTATTTGTGTGAGAAATGTGGAGAATGTCATGTCTGATGCATCTTCAGCAACCTAAAAATGGACTATGTGCTCCTAAATGAGGCATTAAAGACAGATTATCTTCTAATTATCTTTCTAATTCTTTGCTGTTTTTATTTCCTTACCAGGTAAATGATTTTGTGAGAGGGAAAACCATGCAGAAGGATGGGACAGTCCCACTGCCCTTTGAAATCCTCGCTGGTGGATGTGTGAGTAACTGTCCACTGTCAATTATGTTTTAACTTTAAATGTGCATTACAGCACACTCCATGCACACTTTATATTGTTCTCACATGACATCCTGTAATCTAGGCATTTAGCAAAACAGATAACTATCAGGGATTAGCTGTAAATGAGTGAGAGTTGAGTTTGAAGCTCTGGAGGGGGCACTTTACCTCTTTTGTTGTGTGATTGTAAAGGCCTATCCATCCCATCATTGCTTAAACTGCATTTTAAGCTCTTGTCTTAGTGTTCCCTCACCTAGAGATCACACACAGCAGCATTGGTGCAGCAGCTTATCATGTTACGCCTTCTAAGCCCGTTCAGAGGGTCACTGACCCTTTGCATTATCAATGAGTAAACAGCAGACCTGGGAGTGTAGCAACAAAGCCATTATTTCCATACGCTCTGATTCCCTCTACTTTCAGTGCAGGCAGAGGCACTAAAAAGCTTCTGCTATTTTTTTTTTGTTTTGAGGCTTTTTTTCATGTAAGACATCCATTTGGACATCAGAGCCCATGTTTCTTTGAGCTGTGAGTTGCTAGGCCATTTGTGCCCTTTGGCAATGCTGTGTGTGTGTGTGTGTGTGTGTGTGTGTGTGTGTGTGACCTGACCTAGGATCAGATGTTGCCTGTGAGAGAGGCAGACAGGCATGCTACCTGAGAGGCTAGTATGTTTGATCAGTGAGCTGTCAGACTGCCCCCTCCCAGGTCTGCGCCGACCCTGTGCCATCAGCATGGCTTCCTCAAAGAGTCGCTTTCATTAGCCCACGTTTGATGGTCGTCACCAAAGCAGAATATTCAGCGATACGCCCTTCATTTTTGTGCATGAATTTACCATTAGTGGAGCTACAAACTGATTATTATACTTACAATGTTTGTGATTTTCTGCCTTAAAATGGTCATTGTGAATTTGTACATGATCTTAGCTGCACACCCTATTTTTGTTACTGTAGCTTGAAGACATATATACACTACCACTCAAACCTTTGGGGTCACCCAGCCATTTTCAGAATATGAAAATATCTACAAATACTGTAAAAAAAAAAAAAGGTGAGGTAGGGCAGCGTCACTGCATTTTAGCTTTTGCTTTGGTTGTTTTTCGTGAGCTTACAGCTTTTTACTTTCCTCCGGAAGTTTAGCACATATTTTATGCAAGACATCATAGGACATAGAAATATCATGGATACACTAGAATAGTTCATATTAGTGCATAAACCACCTCAATGAGCACTATCAATCACTAAAATAGGAGATATCCACAAGCCTTAAAAATAAAGGTGATCTTGTGCAACACTAGTGAAATAAGTGCTATAATCCTAATGCTAGCTCAAAGCACTTTTCCCACTATATTCTTGTGTCCCGTGATGCCTTCCATGAAAAAGGTGTTAAACGTCCAGTGGAGATTAAGCAGCTGTACAAAATCCTATAAACTCACTTTTAACAACTTGAGGGAAATGCAAAAAGTGCGTTAAATACCAGTGACACTGTGCCACCCCACCCTCGTGCCATAGAAGATTTTACAGCATAGCAACATTTGTGGATTTTACAGTAAGCTCAAAAATAGAAAAATGCATTTCTTTTGAAATGAAAATGTGTGGTCATGTGCAGTAGTGTATGTAAATGGCCTCTGTTCTGATTGGCAGACCTGTATTGTGCCTTGTTCAGTTTAAGCTGAGTAAACGTTTAAGTTCAGCCTGAAATCCTAAGGGATATTGGAAAAAGTAAGCCCTAGTCTCGTCTTTTGGACTCCTCTACATTTTCTACTCATCAGCACCACTTATCACTTGAGCAGGTGATATGTAGATGACATCACAACCATGATGAATTCAAAACGTGAGCAGTATATTTAAACGTTTAATGTTTACATACTTCAAACTCTTTTACTTCAAAAAGCAAGAAACATTTGTTTTTTATGAAATGGCCCCTTTAAATGTCAGAGACACTTACATAATTGCATGTCTTGATTAAGCCATCAGGAGTGCAACTGACCCACAAGATCATTCAAGTTGATATTTAGACTGCACATCATGAAGAGAAATGTTCCTCTGAAAGGCGTACAGACTGTCGACTTGTGCCGGGCCGAGTGGACGTGTTTTCCCTCGTGTGATTTCCCTGACAGCTTCTTTCATCCGGGCCGAGCCCCCGGTGTTGAGGCTGGCAGGCTGCGCTGCTTTTCTCACACCTCTCTGCATGCTGCACGCTCTCAGCTCTGTTTATTGACACTGCAGTCATGGCAAATCAGATGGATTTATTTGGTTTTTGGGTGAAGACTAAACTGCTGATTTGAGCATGGTGAACACTTCTGTCTTAGCACTATTACATTGAGCAGGAGACGGATGACCAGCCTTATGGAAAAGCCTGGTTAATGCATTTTTGTGAGGCTTTTAAACTGTTAAGTGCTCTCCTCTCTGTGTCTCCTCTCTCCTCTCACATTGCAGCCTCTGAATTAGATTCTTGACAGTTGCCAAGACTTAATAATTATTTGGTAAGAACAGCATGCTTCGCTGACCGAGAAGTTGGCTGGATGCTTATCTCATGCTTGCTAGCCCTCATTTGAGGGCCGGGTTACTCAAAATACTTGCACAGCCAATGTAAAGAGCAGTAGAGAGAGGGGGAAACATGGCACACGTACAGTGATGCTTTGTTCGTTTTCAGTGTAAATTGTAAACCGATGTAATTTAGCCTTCCTAATGCTATTTTGCATTGTTATGCTTTGTTAGTCTGTTGTGAAATAGTTTTTGTAATCAACCTGTGATATCACCAAATAGTTTTTTTTTCATCACTTTTCTCCCCATTTTTGTGCGCATGCAGGCACGTATGATACCCACTGAAGTGATTACTTGACACCCAGGAACGTCTGAGTGAATGTTAATGGTGGGAAGCTAATGTTTGTACCTAGCGCTAAGCTATTGTTTGCCTAAGAGGAGTGAAGTGCAACTGTGTGTGAGTAGCAGTGCTTACACAGCATTGTGTGTGTGTACTGTTGGCAGTAGAGTGTCTCAGGTACACCTCCACCACACCCAGCAGCCCTGCCTGCCCCTGGGCCTCACCTTGCCTTGTAATTATGACTGAATTATCGGGCTGCCGCCGCCTCTGTCACTCGGCACCCAAAATCCCATTTCTCACACTGACATATGGCATCACAGACAGCTCTAAATGCCTCTCTCACAGCTGATTGAGCTATTGTCTTCCACTAACCAGTGCCCTTGGTTGTTTATTGTTTGTTTTCTTTTTCTGCAACTCTTTAAATTTCCAATTAGTACCCAATTGATATGAGTGAACGACCTGGCCCGTGCTCCCCTCTTCAATTTAAGCGTGCTATTTCTTGCCAAAACAACTTTAAAGAGATCGCTCTTGGGGCTGATGCTCTAATTAACTATAAAAGATCGTTTTCCACATAAATAGCTATTAGGTTTTTCTCTGGGAGCTGGGAGAGGCAGGCGAGCCTGCTCTGCCAGTCTGTGCTCTAATGTCCTCTGGAAGGGAAGTGTGGGTCATTCTACTCAATTCTATTTAAAGCACACCTTCAATGAGATGATTATGATCTTTCCCTCCGAATATGGTAATGCTTACTAAATGGGTTTTTTAAATGTGCTCACTCGCAAGATTGAGACTCATTTACTACATTCCCGTAAGACAGAGCCTTGCACACAATTCCACATTCATATCTCAGAGGAATGGGGGGGGAGAGAAGACCAACAACAAACAAACAGTGAGGGCCTTATTTTTGAAAGGAGAGGCTGAAGGAAGGAGAAGAAATCCATGGAAACAGATTTCCATCTAATTGCGGCTGTGCTTTCCTGCATGCAACCTCAGTAACTAGGAGCAACGGGGAAGATAGGGCACCGAGGCGGCAGGCTGCCAGCCTCTCAGGCGAGACATGTTGAAATGCAGCCGTAGCCAGCCCAGATATGTCTGTGTCAAAGCAGAAGTGTTTTCAAAGAGCTGCAAGAAACCTGTTCTAGCTTGCACTGGCTGTTTTCTCTGCCACACAAAATGCACGGTTGGAGCCACGAGGTTGAGGTTGTCTCCTGGAGGCCCCTCAGGGCCTGGATTCTGTCAGATGTCTGTGGCACTGACAGTAGTACAGTCCTATGTGGACTCTTGATACACACATACCCAGAGCACTTTTGAACATATTGTCTGTTTAGGTCCTTTACAATTGGTTCTCTTTTGGACAGGAACTTACGAGAGGATTTTTTTTGGACACATGGTTAGACCTCAGACCTCAGCTGACATGTCCAGTGCATGGTGCTGTTCTTTTTCTTTGTCTAATTTTCTTTCCTGTTATCTTTCACACAAACCTCAGTTTTTAGGGAGACTTACAACATTTGGTTCTGCACTTGGTGTACACAAAAAGCTTGAATCTTTGTAAATTGTTGTTTATTGGAATCCAACACATCCCAACCTTGCAAATACAGCTTTTGTCAGAAAAGGTTTTTAAGTGTTTAGATACTGTTTAGCTGTTTTTTTATACTGTTTCAAAATCATAATCTGCTAAAAGGCCTCTTAATAGCTCTTAGTGCTTATAGCAAAATGGTTGATGTTTGTAGCTATATTCTTTTGGAAAACCATTTTTTATCAAGTTGTCTTTATCAAACCACTGCAGGATATAACCTTGGGTCACTGGACCACATTCATTGACCTTGAGCTATGACGGTCACATGGCCTCTTCATGGCAAAATTGCTTAGCTTTAATTAAAAAAAAAATACAGGCAAATGGCTTGAAATGTACTTGTATCCAAGTCCCAATTACCTAGCACAGTAATGTGGAAAATATTTCAGTTATAGTATGTCATGATTTGAAAGTGTGTATGTTCAGACGTGAGAAAAAACCATGTACACAGTAATGAAGTTGTAACTTTCAACAGTTAAACAACTGGAAGTGTGTTTTGTTTTTGTACTATTGTTCCTATCATTAATTTATTGGCTAAAAGTTAGCATACGGCTGTTTTGTGCTCAGAGTAGGCATTACCCTCTGTAGCAAGGGTAGTAATATTAGTGGAAACAGGAAAAATCTGATGAGAAAATGCTGTTAATCTTATGATAAAGCATAGATCACTGACATTCCATCTTATTATGAAAACTACAGGAAACGGAAAACATTTTTAGTTAAGCACATTTGATTTTAGTTTCTCTTTCTTGCTCATATTATTAAAACTGAGTTCATTCTGTGGTGTATGTATGTGTGTGTTCCCCAGGCTGGAGGCTCACAGGTGATCTTCACCAACCCGCTGGAGATTGTGAAGATCCGGCTACAGGTGGCAGGAGAAATTACCACAGGGCCACGCGTCAGCGCTCTCTCAGTCATCCGTGACCTGGGCTTCTTTGGCCTATATAAGGTATTCTCCCACACTCTCTCAATGTCATGTTTTGTCTTTTTAGACCACGTACTGAAATATCTGCAGTATGTACTGATCAGCTGCTTAGAGTTCATATTAAGCAGCTGCACCATGACAGATTATTTGACCTCCTGCAACAATTTTGGCTCCAAATGATCATCTTCAGCTCTCTAGCGCCTCCCTTCTGCTGACTGCAATCTGTACTCTGTCTCCCCACGCTACCTTGATGGTTCCGCCTGTGACTCTCTCTGAGCAGTAGCAGGGTTCTATACACACGCATGCCATCAGTGCCCAATCGACCCCCTGCAGATTACGGCTTTAGTCAGTCGAGGCAGCTTCAAACTCTCAACCCATGAATGAGGATTCTAATACTCCGTCTCTTTTTGAGTATCGCTGTTGTTGTATGGAGTGCATCTGTATGAGCACAGCAGTGCTGTGAGAGCAGAACCCCGAGCCGGCAGAGAGCTGATGCATTCCTGAGGCTTGGAGAGCAGGCGGCTGTGGAGAGCATGTGTTTTGGTGTAAACAACGTGGTGGAGCTGCCATGACTGCTTTTGGTCATATCTCATCCAACAGATTTATTTTATGACATTTTATAGCCTGTTAGACAATGCCTGAGTGACAAGTTGATGTCAGTGGGGTCTTTCTATTGGTGATGCTACATTATCTTTATATATGGGCATTAATGGTGGCTGCTCTCCACAATATACAGTAACATTAAAGTCAAATACAAAATAATATACAAAAACAAAATCTTGGCACTTCTGTGGCAACATATCTAATGTTCCAGCTTAGTGATGGTTGATACTGATAAACTAACATATAACACAGCATCACGTTGCCAGATAATGATTCTTCCATTAATAAAATGATTCCACAGACTGAAGGAACTCTTACTAAAGGGAAAACTATTACTTCTGATGCATTTTACTGAACCACCATATTGTACAATGATCAAAAATCTGAATTGTGTGACACTCAGATGACTCACACACTGACTTTGCCCCAAATGCAGGCAATGATTTATGTGGGCATTATATAATTATATTATTTTATTTAATGCCAACAGCATGACTTATAACAATACAAACTTCTCACATCCACAAAGTTGTGCCCTAGATACAGGCAAAATTAGTCAGTATGGTAAAGGAGATACCAGTACATCAAAGACATTGTCTCAGGCAGGGTTCAGTGCAGGTAGTGTGTGTGTGTGTAAGATGCTGGTGGAGATGTGTCCCAGTGGTCAGGTAGCTGTCTCCAGGGCTCACCTGTCAGCCTGTCGTGGGAAAGGAGCTTTTATTTCAGAGTAGTCGAGGAGAATAGAGTGTACAACAGCCTGTGTGTGTGTGTGTGTGTGTGTGTGTGTGTGTGTGTGTGTGTAAGAATGCTGGATCCGGCCCCTGTGCTCTGTCCGCCTCTCTCCAGCTCTGTGGACAATGTGCATTGAGTGCAGAGACGCGCTGCAGCCTGCTTGTCCCAGACGGCCTGGCTCCTCAGGGCCCGTCCCAGGCACAGAGCCGCCTTTGTCAGTCTAATTACCCCGCCTCTCCCATACTGCTGCTGCTGGAGCCTCCAACACCACCGCTCCCTACTGCTCTACATAAACACGCATGCTCTGTGATAAGGATGTTCTGGATTTTTTTTGCTCCTTATCTCAGTCTAAGTCTTCATGTTGCACATTGACCAGTATCTCATTTGAGCTAATATTTGTATCTGAATACACAGTGTGCAGTTAAAGATGTGATGCCTAAATATTGTTTATTTTGACACCTGTTCCAACATATTCCACATGATTTCTCTCTGTATGATTCTACATAGTTGTTTACTGTGTATGACTACTTGCAAATGAAATTAATATTTAATTTGCATTTATGAGTTTATACAACTTTAACTGATTGTGTGGATTTTCATCATATCATTTCTTACCCAATGTAGACACTGATATTGAATCAAATCATAAGGAATTGCACTGCTTCACCTCAAATTTTGAGGTGTTGACACTCATTGGATCGCTGGCTAATGTATCTGATGTACGATTGCTTTCCGATGAAACTTGTGATCTACTCAGAATACACATAGCTGTAATAAGTATCATGAATAAAGCACCTTAAAGTCAATTTGATCAAACTGTTCCTTGATCTGCTCTGTTACCAAGTCTTATTATCAGTCATTTCTTACTTATTATTTCAGTATTGGGTGATGTGAGCATGCTAAATGTGCTCAGAGTGATGTTAAAACATTTTTAATGAAAGAAGCCATTCACGTAACCAAGTGATTGTGAATGCAGTAATGCAGGATGTTTGTACATTCAAGGTGTTTTAAATGCCATATATATGGCTGTCACAATATGAGTCTGTTGTGGCTTTTTACCTTTTACCGGTAGTCAGCTGAGGGGTTGCAGTGTGGTGTTATCACGTTATCGCACAAACGGAGAGATCCAGATGTTGCTCAGTCTCTGGTGTAGGCTGGGCTAAGTTAGTGTTCTCCCCTGCAAAGCTCACTGAAGCCTGCCAGAGCAGATGAGCTGGACAAAGTCCTCAGAAATAACAGTGGATTACACTTTTCCTCTTGCTCTTAAGCAGGGATGCTGCCCTCAAGAAAGTGAGAGAATCTGACTTGCAGAAGAGATAACTCTGCTACCAGTGTAGAAAGGACAGATTAAGCTGGAGTTAAATGAAGCCTATCTAAAGAGCACTCAGGGCTGGAGTTAAACCCCTGGTCTGAGTCCTGAGGCTGTCCAGCTCCTCAGGCTCTTCTTCTGGATGCCTGCCAGGCCAGTGGAGATGAGAAACCTGAACCGCAGTTATGGCTTTGTTTGCAGCAGAATGTCTACAATACTTCACACGTCTCCTATCTCCCAGTGCTTAATATTCTTTTAAACATGCTTACAAATGTAGATACCATTTACCACTGTAAAAACATTATAAAATGATTAATGAAATACATAACTGTAATTTTTTCAAGTCAAGAAATAACAAACATAACAGAAATGTTGACTTTTCATCAAACTTTTCATCAAATTCAAATCATAACATATTTCCTCTTCACTTCAGAGTCTTCATTTTTGACAGAATTTCTCTTTCAGAGATACTACACAGTAAATCTGCCAGTGTTAAATCAACACTCTTAGAGTTAAATTAACACTGAGAGTGTTACATTTTGACACCCTCAGTGTTAATTTAACTCTAAGAGTGTTGTTGTAACACTGGCATATTTACTGTGTAGTATGAAATGTTATCAGATCACGCCTTGCCTATGTTATATTCTTACATTTCAAAAATATTTTCAGTTGCTTGTTTAAAGTGTGCAATACGCAGAGGATTTTTAAAGAAACATGGACATTTTCACTCACCCACACACACACCCACTCACATCATCATTCCCAAGGTCTGACTTTAACACACCATAAACCAAAATCCCAGAATACCTCACAAAACTACAATGCCCCTGTGGTTAGTGGAGGAAAAAAGGCCATTCATCAGAAAACATTGCATTACATTACATTCGCTGCTGAGAGTGAGTAGCTTTACATTCAGTATTAAATGACATGGAAAACAGTAAAAACGGTTGTAATTCTGCCAGTTAAAGTTTACAAGTGTCTCTCTGTGTCTCCGCCCCTCCCCCCCTCTCTTCCCACAGGGTGCGAAGGCTTGCTTCCTGAGAGACATCCCCTTCTCGGCCATCTACTTCCCATGCTACGCTCACGTTAAAGCAGGCCTGGCTGATGAGGAGGGCCGGGTGGGGCCTGGCAGGCTGCTGCTGGCCGGGGCGGTGGCGGGTAAGCCGCCGCGTGCTCTCCGTTAGCCGCCTGCCACCGCTGGCTCCGTTGTGGTTGGCCCTAATTAGAGTGCTCAGTGATTTAGGCTGCGTTTTGAAGTGTAGCATGCTTGCCAAGGGTCGGGATATTTTCCACTGTTAATATATAGGAACTGGCAGCCTGGGCTTCTTAGCCTGTGAGTGTTGAGCAAAAAAAAATTCTCCAGGTCCCCAAGTAGGAGTGCTGCAAGAGCAATAAACGGATCTTACAGTGTTGGCAGAACCTGGCCAAAACATCCAAGATCCTTTTCATTCCTCATCGTATATAAAATATGATCTAGATCAGATTTTTTTTTTGCTTTATACTTTATTTTCGTGGTTCATCGTAAAGAAAACATCATTTAAAAGGCAACAGAGGCTGCCAAGCCAGCATGGTTTGGAGCGACAGTAAAGGAGAATTAATATTTATTTCTAATCCCCTTTGCCTGATGGATGTGTCCGATTTACTACTGTACAAGTTGGCCCCGAGCATGGTGCAAGATGGAAAAGCCATGTATGGTCAAAGTGAGCATGGCATTCCTGCCTTCCACCAGCGTTTTATTTCTGTCAGTGCTGCTGGCTGGGTACAGCACATTTTATGATTAGGTATGCCCTTTCGGAGTGTATCACTCATTTCACCATTTATCAGCATCTAGAGCTTGCACGCAATTAGTGATTTACAGTCGGCTCAGGAAATTGAATTACACACTCAGTTTGCTAGCCATTATTTATGCAGCAGACTTCTGGATCCTCATCAGCATATGGCTAAACATGCCGACTTCTATACACAGAGTTGGATTTGGGTGCATTAAGGCAAGATCCCTGCTGGTATATCATTTTGCCAGTGATATCAGCTGATAATTAAAGATATATGTGTTGCAGAACATTTCACTGTTAAAATGAAAGTGCACCATCATTGATCACCGTGCTTGCACAGAGGAATCTGACCTCTGCATTTAACCCATATGTGCAGTGAAACACACATAACACACTAGGGGTCAGTGAGCATACATGCACAAAGTGGTGGGACAGCACCCAGGGAGTAGTTGGGGGATAGGTCCCTTGTTCAAGAGCACTTCAGTCGAGTCCTCCCAGTTGATTGAACTGGTGACCTTTCAGTTACAAGACTGGGTTCCTGACCACCAGTCCACAGTTGCCCCAGAAGTACTGATTAAGTCCTTTTTGTGTAAATCATATTCAGAAAGTGTCTTTTTTAAGCCTTTTGTTTTACTGTTGAAAGATCGAAAAACAGAATCTCAGATTATAAGAATATTTAGTTCTGAGTTTGATTAAATTACTATTCAAACAGTATCATCAATAAAGCAAAAGGCTTGAAAAATGACACTTTATATGTAATGGATATAAAATATGACAGTTTACCTTTCTGATATTTTTTTAATACAGTGCAATAGTATGATGTTATATAAGAAATAACAGCCACCAAATGTCATCTGACACATCAAAGGCAGCTTATACTCCAGTTGCCAATCGTTGGGCCGATTTTTTTACACATGTACAAAGACAACATAGAGTAATCTAGAAAGAAGTGTTGATCATAAAATGCATTTTTACACATTTGTAATTGCCTCATGTGTTTGACAACTGTATCACAGGTATCACAGATATTTACTGTGTTTGTAATGGTTACCATTCAAAGTTTCCTGAGCATTGATATAGAGGAGTGATGATTTTTTTTTTTTACCAGATCTGTTTCATAGGTGTGGGTGTTAAATCAACACTATTAGAATTAAATTAACACTGCGGGTGTCAAAATGTAACACTCTCAGTGTTAATTTAACTCTATTAGTGTTTACTGTGCACCTGCCAGCCAATCAGAAAAAGTACTTTTTCATCTCCGGGGTCTAATTTGAAATCAAATATACAACTTATCTCTTAAACTTTACAAGGTTTAATCACTTGTTTTAAGGTTAAGGTCTAAGGTTATTTGTAATTTTTTTCACGTCTTAAAATTCATAAAAATAAGTGTTGTCATTGATGAAAACTTATGGGTTAGACCCTAATTAAGACCAACCAGACTCATGTGCAGCCTGTAGTTTAGGCTGTAAATTGTTGATCAGATCTGACTCCAGTGAAGCATATGCTTATAAACCTCCTGACCCTGATATTATCTTGCATGGAGTCGTCTCTACTCTTCCCTTACATTACAGCTTACAGTTATGCTGCTGTGCAGGTGGGCTCTTGGGGGTCAACCCTTAAGAGAGAGACAGTTTGGTCAATCAGAGCTGAATGGCTTACTTGACTATTAAAGAAAATCCTGGTGAAAGCGAGTGAGTCCGGTTCCAGTAATGACGCTGCTTGTTCAAACACCCATTGATGATTGAGACCATTCAGTAGTGAAGTGGAAGCAGTGGTCCACAGGCACCAGGGCCTCTGTTGGGGGCAGCCGGTGGCAGCTTTGTGTCACTCTCATTACTGTGTATTGTGTGCCCCCTCTAGCAGTACAGTATGAGGGTCAATCAGTGGCCTTTAGGACTGAACAAGGGTTTTAATATAAAACTTATATCTTTCTGTAATATTTTGTTTGCAATATTTTTGTCGGACGTAGAGATCGATATTAGTTATGCTGATTCAATGGCAGTGTAGTCAAGGCAGTTTTGGATGTTTGCTTGTCATGCAGTAGCAGTCAGAAATGTGGACACACACTGAAGGGATTTTCTTATATTTACAGTTTTTCACATTTTAGAATAGTAGTGTAGACCTCAAAGCTATGAAACTACATGTATGGTATGCCAGCTTAATAAAGAGCCAACTGGCACGTTTCTAACATGCCTGAAAATGGTCCACGTATGCTGAGCACAATCAATTTAAAATAGAATTTAGATCAAAATGCCTTTAAAATGTCCAAAAGTTTCTAGACATTTCTTTAGACTGCTACTTTTAGACACACACTAATTGCAGAACGACATTCAGTTGTGCAGTTTGTATGATCTGTATAGAAAAGCACTGCCAGTACAGTAGAATTGGAAACTTCAAAGCAGCTTTAACGTAACACTTAACATCAGCATGACCAAAGCCAGTCTTACAAAGCCCCCCAGCATTGGGCCGTTGATGGAGCACCTTTATTGTTGTGTGGATGTGATTGCATTCAGGCACAAGGGCATTCGTGAAGTCAGGTACTGATGGTTGATTAGTTCTAGGCCACAAAAACTTCACTAATGCTCTTCTTGGCTGAATGCAATCAGATTCTGACAGCAATGTTCCAGCATTTGGTACAAAAGCCTTTGCAGGAGAGTAGAGCGTCTCCAGCAAATGCAGATAAACTCACTATTAATACTCTTGAGTTCAATTGATTGTAGATTCAGTTGTTAATGTTTGATTAGTTTTCTTCTCATCTGATTAACATCTGCTGAATTTATAGTCTGACCGTCTTTAATGTATTTAATAAAAATGTCTAAAAGGAGCACATTCTCTCTGTTTAGGCATGCCTGCAGCATCCCTGGTGACCCCTGCTGATGTTATCAAGACCAGGTTACAAGTGGCAGCCCGTGCAGGCCAGACTACGTACAATGGACTCATTGACTGTTTCTGGAAGATCCTGCGGGAGGAGGGACCTCGTGCTTTCTGGAAAGGAGCTGGAGGTACCTGCTGATGGACACCTGCATCTAAAGATGCCAACCATGAAAATAATGCCTAACAATTCATAGCAGCTTTATAAGTCATCTCTTATTTTTTCAGTGCCAGCTTAATTGTGTGTGATGGAGCTTTATCAGTGTGAGGCTCCTTTGACCCCTTTATAAGGATCTTTTAGGACTTTTTGAGGGTGCTCTGAATAAGGCCAGTCTGAGTGGCCTGGCTGATTGAGGTTGTGCCGTGGAGTGACCGCTTGTTGATCCTTTAATTAAAGGTAATTGATTTTTCTCTCTACAGCGCGAGTGTTCCGCTCTTCACCTCAGTTTGGCGTTACATTGGTGACCTACGAGCTGTTGCAGAGGTGGTTCTACATCGACTTCGGCGGACAGTAAGAGTCTCTTTCTCTCTTTTCTTTCTCTCTTTCTCTCTGCAGTCCTCTCTCACCTGAACACATGGCTTTATGATAGCCTCTTAATAGGCTACTTTCCAGACACCACAGGCTTTTAATCTGAGATGGGGGGAAAAAAAGAACAAATAGGGCAAAAGTAATAGGACACGCCATATGGCCGTAGAGAGAAGTGAAATGTCAGGAAAGCTCAAGCTGATTGATAGCTCTTTAGAAAAGGCCAGCCTCACATAAAAGACTTTCATTTTCACCGGCGCTTCATTATGACTTATAATGCTGGAAGAGGTTCGTTCCTAGAAGAGCATGTTTCCTTTCTAAAGCATAAGCTTTGACTGAAAGCTCTCTGTGGTGGGCTGTGAAGAACCTTGGCTGTATGATTTTAGCAGTGGTCAGCAGCATCGTTGAAGGACTTCAGGTGACATTTGTACTGATCTTGTACAGCCATATGACTCCATGCTTTTCTAGAGCTTGGAGACGGGGCGAATGACTGTTCCTGTTTTGGATAAAAATGTTTAATTTACATTTACATTAATGACATTATCAGACACTCTCATCCAGAGTGACTTACATTTATATACAACGTTCTTTGTTATGGACTACTTAGGATCTGGAATTCAAACCCACTCAGAGTATCCAGTATAAGTGTTTTTACAGTATTTATTAATTATTTTTTTATTAGTATTGTTCTGCAGTAAACACTTATTTCAATTCATGTTCATGAGTGTGTAACATGGTTCCAACTACTTGCATTCCTTTGCTCCAGATTGAGGAGGTTGCCACATAAGACGACAAGGGCTGAGCAGCAAAAATTGCCATTATCTACCTTTTTGTAAATATATTTTAGAATATATTTGGAATTTACAAAGAGCTCACATACATATGAGCAGATCTCTTACATAGAAGTCAGCCAATAACAGTGAGCATTACTGACTTCCTTATGGGCTTATGTGTCCAGGTAAGGAGCAGGACCACTACAGCGCAGGTATTATTTGGGTGCTGGATCGTTATCAGCACTGCACTGACACTGACATGGTGGTGGTGTGTTAGTGTGTGTTGCATTGGTACGAGTGGTTCAGACACAGCAGTGCTGCTGGAGATTTTAAACACCTTAGTGATATTTCACATCTTTGTTATTTGCTTTTACCTTTTCCTGCCTTTGCCCTTATCTTTACCATTTTATATAAGCTATTTATTATTATTTACTTCTTACTCTAGTTTCACATGTATAACTATGTTGGTTGGATATTTTTGGTTAGTGGACTAATTGAATCAAAGTTTGTCACATACAGCATCCAGTTAGCCATATTCTGTGACCACTGTCGCAGGACTAGAGGATGACCAACACAAACTCTGCCATAATAGATAAGCTACTGTCTCTGACTTTAAAACGGCAGCAGCTCAGTTGGTCTGGTCCAATTGTACCACACACACACACACACACCACCACCACATCAGTGTCATTGCAGTGGTGAGAATGGTCCATCACCCAAATAATACCTGCAGTGTGCTGGTCCTTTTGAGGTGCTAATCAGTGAACAGAATGAAAGGATGATAACAGAGTATACAGAGTAACAGATGGACTACAGTCTGTAATTGTAGAACTACAATGTGCACCTGTATGATCAGTGGAGCGGATACAATGGACAGTTAGTGTAGGTACTAGGAGGTGGTTATAATGCAGTGTCTAATTAGGGATTTCAGGTGTTCTTGCACTCTGACACAAAATAAAAACAGTGATAACCCAAAATATTAGTCAATAGTTAATTAACGTCTCATTCCCGAGATCAGTGTCATGCCTGTTAAACTGTGCTACGCTGTGCTATGACTTCATGATCTGCTTCCGTATTCTGGGTTCCATGCTCTAGCCGTAGCTAAAATAGATCAGTGACGTGTTGAAGTAGGATCTGTGTCTGTTTTTGTTGGAGAACTTACAGAGAAATGGTCATGAAACTGTTGCGGTCTGTCCGTCTAACTTTGGTTTCAGTGCTTGAAGAGAAAATATTACTCTTTCGTGATTTTAGTATTTGATTAGGCTCTTTATTCTTCATGATAGGATACAGTAGAACATGAAATCTCTCTTCTACCTCTCACCCCTCCTTCCCCATTGCCTCTCCTTCTTCTCTCTTTCTTCTCTCCCCACCACAGCAAGCCGTCTGGCTCAGAGCCACCTCCTAAGTCTCGAATCAGCCTGCCGGCGCCCAATCCCGACCACATTGGTGGCTACAGGTTGGCTGTGGCCACGTTTGCTGGCATTGAGAGTAAATTTGGACTGCATCTACCCAGATTTCAAGTTACTGCCACCCTCCCTTTGGACCACCCTTGAGGCAAATCTGCCCACCTGTGGGTGGCAGTACTGCACATTGTACTGAAACACACACACGCATACACACATACATATATGTGACTCTATATGAAATTCATGCTTGCTCTTCCTGCTGACTTCTTCAGGGGTCCCACAGACTTGGAATGTATTGTAGTAGTGCAGTCTTAATAATAGCTTTAAACTATTATGGAAAATAAGTTGGTATGAAGAATATATAAAAAAAATCAGTTTTCTTCCTAAAATTCTAGTTCTTCACACGTTATGCTTGAATTAATTTTATGTGTAAACTGTGAAGTAACACATTGTAGGATTTCAGATGTTCAGCATATTTTTCTATCATTAAGTACCATAAAGATGTGTGGCAGGCAGACTGTAACTTCATAAACTTTTCTGAGTCTGTTTACTCAGTGAATTAGTGTTCTTTTGAATATTTAATGTCTGAAACTGTCTAAAACAGCCAAAACATGTGCTAGATACATACAGTTGTATGCAAAAGTTTGTTTATCAGTTTTTTTATTTTCAAAGTGAAATTAAATTAAGTGCAGAATTTAGGACATAATTTATTTGCTAAATTTCCAAAAATGTGAATATCGTGAAAAAGTAAATTTTTGCTTAAAATGTATTTCAAAAAGGTAAACTGTGATTAATTTGGTATTGATGTGACATTTCACACCTTTTTAATGCTGATATTATTTCATGAGCTATAAGACATACTGATCAACAGTAAAACCAAAAAGGCTTGACATGTCACTTTGTGTAATGAATGTAAAATAAGTTTACCTTTTAAAATGTTTATAAATTAGTTATATTACTTTCAAAATATTAAAATTTTTGATATGATGTAAATGGTATGAGTCAAACTTTGTGCAGCCCAAATGTTCTTGTTTGGTTATGTTAAATAAATACGTGTTCTTTTAAGTGTGTAGTTTTCTGTAGGGTTAGGGTTGTGTTTTCACTTAGAAAACAAAAAAAAAAACAGAATTAGAGTTGTGCAGACTTTTGTGTTAGATGATGATGAAATGAAATGTGATCTCTGAGTTATGAAATAGCACAGTCATATCAGGATGCAGCTGTGTGAATAAAGAGACATATTTTTATAGAAATGATCTATTATGTTTCTGTTCTGTCACTTTAATGCACTTGCATTATATTGTCACCCAGTTCTAGTCGTGGAGAAACCTCACACTTCAGCATTGACGCTTTTTCCTGTTTCTATGAAATCTAACTCGCCACCTAATTAACAAGCTCTTTGTCAATTTAACATGTGTTAGAGCAGGGAGGACAAAAAATGTGTAAAGTCGATCAACTTCATGACCAGCTCTTGAGAAACATCCACTTAAAATGAGTCAGCACTTATGACAGTTCAGAGAACCATTTATAATGTAGTTCAGTACTGTTACCAGACCCAGGGAGGAGAGGATTTACACTTGTCGTCATATACATAAAGGATGTTATTTAGAGAAAAGTATAACTTCACTTCTTCCTAATGTTAATTTATAAGCTATTTATAATCAGACACTGAATCTGTGTTCAAAAAATTCTGAAATGTTAATGTTAGACATGCAAATAAGTCTTACTTGTGTCCTACTGTGGTTCTGCTAAAGACATGTTTTTATGACTTTTTCAGGTCAGTTAGGCTAGTCCTGGACTATACAGCATATTGAATGGAGGTTTTCCATTGACGTGAAAATATAGTCCATGACTAAGCTGGGAACCCGGCCTCTAGTGGAAAAGTTTACAGATGTTATGAACTGTCCATGGATCCAAACCTATCATCATATTTTAACTAAAAGTTGTGTTTATTCAGCTTTCTTGTGCAGTATACTAGTGCAAATTACAACATTGTGAAAAAGTTCATTTGTGGTCATAATTTCATTCAAAAAGTTGAACCTTCATATATTTTGTATTCATTACAAATGAAGTGACATATTTCAAGCCATTTTTGTGTTTTAATGTTTATGCTACTTGAGTAGTAATTTAGTCAAACTCCAAACTAAATATTCAACTAATTTGAGATTCTGGATTTTTATTATGAGCTACAAATCAAACTTTAAAAATTGAATAAAATTAATTAAAATTAAAATTCAATATTCTAATTTTAGAAGCTGTACTAATAGTAATATGTATGTATAGCATGTAGTAACTGTGCTTTACTGTATGTCAGCAGTATGTATACTACTAATGCAAAAAACATGTTTATTAGGAAGAGAGGAAAACAAACAGTTGCTTTATGTGGTTGGAAGCATGTGTTGTTTTATTAGTTGATGCATGAAATAGCAATGAAACCACCGGGCACACTTCTCATACATGGCATTAGGATCTTTTTCCTCCATCAGCGCACTGTATATATGACGTGAAATTAAACTCTTTCGGTAAGCACAATACACTGTCATTGACTGACAAAACATCTCTCACATATAAGATTGACATGAATGTTTTAGCAATTATAAATATTCAAGCTGGCACAATCACAAAGTCTATAAGATTCACTCTGTTACTGTACTTCATGCAGGAGTTAAATACAAAAATAAACACACGCGCACACACACAGCACAAGCACAGCAAACGTTAGACCGTGCAAAGGATCCTGTCCTCTTTGGCCTTCATTAAGAACCCTCATAGCAGCATATGAACATTTTCATTTCACAGCAATCAAAAGCCACATCAGGCCTTGCCTTTCAGTGAAACATACCATGTAAATCCTAAAAATAAATAGCTAAAGCAGGCTGTGACTGCTCACACTTTGACTGAAACAACGGAATGCAAATTACATAAAATTTTTTCAACAACAAAAATACAACGCAGTGTTCCACAGCCGGCCTTAATCTGTAAGCTCTATAGAGTAAATCTGTGATTAACCAAACCAGACAGAAGTGTTGTCGAAATATATGTATATTAGTGCTACAAGTATTTGTCCAAACCCAACAGATCTCAACTATTCATGTCCAGTTATCTAATATTTTCAGGCTCATTTTGTCAAATTTCACCATCAGGTCATCTCATTATCTTTACAATTTTTTGTCTCCATTTATCCTGATAACTGCTTTCATTTTCTGCCCTACTGTTATTACCTTAAACAGTCACTCAAGCTCAATGTTAAGAAAGGCTCATTATGGCAGGGTTCCCAAATGTACTAAAAACAATATTCCATGAACTTTAATTTAATCAGCTGACCATTTCAGTGCACTTTGTAATTCTACAATAACAGCCTGTAGTCCATCTGTTTCTCTGTATACAATATTAGCCTGATTTCACCTGTTCTTCAATGGTCAGGACCCCACAGAGCAGATGAATTATTCTCAGACTCTGACCTAGTTGTAATATGTTAGTGTGTGTTAAACTGGCACAGCAGAGCTTTTTAACACTCCACCTCCTTTTAAACCACCAATAATATCTGCTCTGTGGTGGTCATGATCATTGAAGAACAGGGTGAAAGGAGGCTAATAAAGTGTACAGAGAAACAGATGGACTACAGTCTGTTAAACTGCACTTGTATGATAAGTGGAGCTAACTGAGTGTAGATACAAGGCTCTAATGCATTAAAGTTTACCAGCATATGGATGAGTCACACTGGGTTTAGGACAGTATTGGTCAATTGTTCTGAGCTTGTGGCTCTATGAGGCCAGCTCCACTGGCCCCTCCTCTTCACCGTCAGCCCGGTTGGCGCGGATCTCCACAAGTGTGCGGGCGAAGCGTGCCCAGTCGTCGCTGTGTGCTGCTGCCAGCTGTGGACCAGAGAGAAAACTTCAATACACCCACACCACATCCCTCCAACCACCTAACGAAGACTTAAATGACTCATCGCAATGACTTGTGATAATACAGTGGAGGAAAAAAACGGTCCACAATGTGAGCGTGGAAAAGAACAGTAAGGGTTGTTGTTTGGTCTTTGGATGCTGAATATTTATGGTGAGAGGAGACGGAGGCTCATAAGATTGTGAGATTGTGCCGTCACGTTCTGCTGTGAAAGTCACATGAGAAGAACCGGGCTGTCTGCCACGCAGGCCAAGTGAGAGAGTGAGAGACTGCAAGCTGTAATTAAGCAGGAATAGAGAGGTGGAAGGAGATGACAGCTATGTCTAAACCAAAGACCAAATCAAGCCCTTTATAGCGCTGCAGGAGGTCTTCAGAGAAAATCATTAGGACATAACCTAAGAAAAACAGCACTGCATTCTAGTAATGTCCAGTACACACTTATTCATTCATATATATATATATATATATATATATATATATATACACACTACATAATACATAAAAATAATTGTCCAAACATCCTCTGTTTTGATATTTCTAGACAGTGATGTAACATATCAACAGACAATATTATTTGCAGATAAATAGAAAAACTAAAATCACGGTTATATGGAAATTATGGCTGATAATTCTAACATAATTATGTTTCTTATCTTTAACTTGTACAATAAGCATATTTCTTCTTCTTGACCCCACAGCGTCCTCTGCTGGCCACTCTGTGACTACCTATAGTATCTTCCCATTATGATAATTTACATTAATTTTACACTACACTGCATTATTTACATTAAAATAGTTATTATTGTTATGATAACAGTCGATCGATCACAATAAGTTAATTATCGGTTATTTTCATATCAGATCTGAACATTCTGTATCAGTGCAGCTCTCTTTCAAGATGCATTTCTAAAGGCGATTCCAAGACAATGCATTGTCATATAAAAAGTGCAATTAAGTTTTAAGTAACATATATATACTAAAAGAAAAGCTTCCATTTAAGGTACAATCTGTCATACAGTGGAACCTTAACAACTTCGTATCGTCAACTTTTTTCAGGGAAATTTTGTCCCAGTTATCTTTCATCCACCCATTTTTTACTGCCATGGCTACATGACTTGGTGCTAATTTCACGAAAACAAAACCTCCACCCACAACTTCTTCATTCATTCTGGCTTTGTTTCTCGTTGATAACGCTCAAAACAAACTAAAACATGTTATACTAAAGGTGTGCAGCAATACCGTCAGAAAACCGGTGCGCAAACAAACGGGGGCCAAGAACAAGTATACAAAACACCGGCACACTCTAAAACAGACCGTAAACCTGTAAGAGTGATGTTAAATGTTCATTTATCCATTTCATTAATCATTTTGGTTATCATCAGTACTTTAGGATGAATTAATGATGAAAACCGAGGTTCCACTGTAATCCAGCATTTAGTAAAAATCTACATTCTGTTTACTAAGAAAATCCTTTGCTTAAAAAAACATTGGTCAGACATAAACATAAAGAATTTAAATGTGTATAACAGTGTATGGCTGTCTGAGCTACTGTGTGTTACAAAGCTAAAGTGAAAATGTGTCACAGGAATACAGAGCAAGTATTTAACACACAGTCCTAAATCTGGCACAATACGGATCTTGGTGGTTGTCAGAAGTGCTATCCTGAAAGTACTCAAGAGTCCCTGCCATTCTGTCCTCTGACAATGGAGGCCATGTTCTGGGTTTTTTTTCAGCCATTATAGGAAGCTTCTGGTAAATAAGACCCCACTCTGTTCCAACATAAAACCCTTCAGCCTCACTCACTTTATTGATGACCCCCCATTATCATCAAGCCCGAGAGACCACACGCCCAACCAGCATACTCTCCAATTACCACACTATGCAGGGCTAAAATTAGCCCTGCCACACACACAAGGCAAAAACCAGATTCCGACAAGAACACGCTGAGCAGGGGAGTCACAGCGGCTCGCTGCTCTGTGGCGGTGGTTAGGCCATGTGGAGGCTGTTTTAAAATAGGGGATAAAGAAAAGCACTGAAACCCAAACAAGCCTGGCCAGGCCGAGAGGTTAGTAAACATGCAAGGCCTTTAATGGAAGGGCCTGCCATGCAGGGAGCACACAGAGATGCTTTAATGCACTGCCAGCAACTCCTCTGCCCACTCTTGCCTCAGATACACAACAGAACATGCAGTCTGAAAGCTAATAGTTTCACTCAAGCTGATATGTGGTAAGCCAAGATGGAACACAATGAAATATACAGTGTGATTAGTGTCTTAAACAGTGACACTTGGCATATAAACATCACAATCAATGTGGCTAAAATATAAACCAAAAGTAAAAATAAAAAAAATACAACTTTTCGTAATTGAATCTTTTTATTTTTGTAATTATTTAGATTGAGAGATTGATCTTTCACAGAGACTCATACTTTAGATAACTTTATGTGTTATAATTTGCTGCTCCTGTGTGTGTGATATTGATACAATATATGTTATACTGCACTATATTAATACCATACAACAGTACTCAGTTCATATAATAACAGGCACTGCTATACTCATATATATACTGCTCCAATAATATATATTTATATAAAACTATAACCATATATGTATACAACCATATTGTTGCTGTTACTACTGTATATTATATATACCAGTGTTTTATATTATATTATACTTTTTATGCCTTTAAAATCTCATTTTATGTATGTACTGTATGTTGTTTATGTTGTTTATTGTGTTGTTATGTTGCTCCAGCTTAAGAGGTACCACTCAGAATTGCGTTGTCCCATGTACAATGACAATAAAGCTATCTATCTATAAATAAATGACCATTTAATTTAAGAATAAAGATTAAAAGGCTAAAAACTGAACAATCCAAATTTGTTTACTTAGCCTTTATTCAGCTGATTCTGCTATGACTTTAGGTAAATATTCTAGCACTTAGTGGGGCTGTTTACTAGTAAATTACAATGACAAGTAATACAATGAGAAAAATTAGGATATTTTCAGATTGATGGCAAATTTGATTTCTTAAATCAAATATATTTTTTAAGATCCTCACTGTATGGTTGTCAGGATACCAGAGTTTAAATTCTGATCCAATACCAAGTTGATATCATGATACTTGATACCAAAATAAATACTATTAACTAAAAACACTCATCATTGCCTGTAATGCTAAATGTTATTACAGCTTGTCTGTTTCTTTTTTATTTAATCTCTGTAATTAATACAGACCTCTTCAGTTGTACCACAAACTACATCAAAACATAGTGAAAAACAGTGCAACTAAAAATACTGAAAGTTAGAGAACACAGAGTATAAAATTGATTGCCAAATTAAAGTATTGATAAGTTTTGAGACTGGTGTAACTCTATCTCTGTTAATTGCTAGTGATCAGATCTGATTACTATGTCCAGACATCACCAGCCTATTGTTGCAGTGGTAATGACACAGGAGTACACTTGTGATGGGGTTTTCAAACTCAGGACAGATGGAGGAGCATCATTTCACCCAGCAAACAATCACACAGTCAAGGTTAAGCATGAACCTTTACCCTTTCTGAATCCCAGAACTTCCATCACTTCTGATTTGACATGGTCACTATTTGTTGCATTGCAAATGACACAAAAGACATGTTGATATCCATTTCAAATGGCCCAGGCACCCAGACTGAGAGCCATCTGTAGAAATCTGATTGGAATCACATTTCAGTCCACCTCCAAATGTGGTTTGGCTTTTGGCTGTCCAGATTATCAAAAATCAGTCTGGATAACAATCTAGATATGCCAAAAATTGGATGTAGGCTGGCAGTCTGAACAAGGTTGAAGAGTCCTTATTGATAAAGCAAGCTTTACATGGATGAGTAACGTTATCTATTTTACTACCCACTGAGAGTTGAACCAACTATAATTACAGTGTTGGGCTCATAACATTTCATTTTCCCAATATTTATCATCAACAATACAAGGTAAGTACAAACTGTAGGCAAACAATTTCCAGTTTCCAGCATACCTCTCCAACATCGTAGATCCACACGCGTCCCTCTGAATCTCCCACAGCCACCTCTTTGCCTCCGGAGGCCCAACGAACCCGGTTCAGAGCAGGGGCTCCTTCAATAGTCACACTGGCTGTGGGCACCTGCACACACAATACATACACAGATCTTTCCTCGATATATTCATATTACACATACATACATAACACACACGTCCACGGGTGTCGGTCACACTGATAACTTCCTCGGGGACGAGACTTGGCCCAA